>VWYH01006102.1:159186-270078 GCA_013399365.1 Pampusana beccarii | reverse complement strand
CCTGGACACCTTCCTGTGTGATCTGCTCTGCTGAACCTGCTTTAGCAGCTGGGTTGGACCAGATGATCTCCAGAGCTCTCTTCCAACCCCAACCAGTCTGTGATTCTTCAATCACGAATGTGACCTACAACCAAGCTTCCCAAGGCTGCACGAAGGCGGCCCTGAGGTGTTGATCTACGTCTACCCAAGAACAAGAGCAAGACCAAGCACAAAACACATCTGTTGTTTTCTAAGCCAGGATCTGAACTGCTGGTACTTAGAGTGAAGAAAAGAAGGGCTATACTCACTACTGATGTGACTGAATTTCTGATCTTAGTACAGCATTGAATCTATATACAATTACATTGAACTTCAGCCTCTCCTTCTGAATCTCACTTGTGTGCATAATGCATTTATAACGCTGATATTAAACTGAAAGAGGAAGGAGTTGGACTCTGACGGAGAGAAAAGGGCTGAAATCTGATAGAAGAAGTGCACAGTTCCTGCTGTCTTTACCCACTCTCACAGCTGACTTCTGTAACGTAACAAACACAACTGATAACAAGGGAGTACGAACTTAAACTGAGGATTTGTTGGATACATTAGGTTTTTCAAAGTGACTGGGATGATGATAATCATCACAAAGATTAAAAAAATTCAACCATTTTAAAATTATAATTCCTAAAGATACTCAGTCTTATTTGGGAAGTCATGGATGAAAGTCCAGAAGCCCAGAACAGACAAATCTCTTTAAAATGAAAACAAACTAACTTCAGTTCCCCCTCAAAGGAACAGCAGATGAATTTTAAGTGCCTACTTGACAGCAAGGAGGTGATTTATTCTTGACAAATCCATGTTGGCTGCTACTCATGGTCAAATTGATTGTTTCCTACCTTTTCAGGATAACAGCTCTTGTGGACAGAAGAAAAACAGATATTGTGAGGGATACTGAGAGTTTCAATGCCATTTCAATAAGCAAACTTTGAAAAACGTTATCTCAAAGGGGGCAAAAATCAGTCTGGGAGAATATATTGGCAAGGCTCCTCAAAGATTGGTCCTGGAGCTAACAATCAGATATTTGCATTACTGCTTGGGGGACGGGACAGAGAAGATGTATTAAATACACCTGCAGATCCCAAATGAAAAGAAGGTGTCAGTGCAGTGGTGAAAGGAATCAGAATGTTTTTAAGCAAATTGTGTAGGTGGTTTGGAAAAGACTGGCAATTCAGCAAGGACAAATGCAAATTCACGTAGTCTGAGGACACTGAGTTGCACAAATACATCATGAGGGATCGGTAATGGAGCAATTCCTCTGACAGGTTCAGAGGCTGGATTGAATCACTGGCTGCTGCGAGTAAACCAGACACCAAAGCGCAGAGGATAAACAGGAGACCTGTCAGCTGGATGTGAAAAAACCCTCTGCTCCATGTGGTGTTAATTAACCATGCTTTGAAAAACGTACATCAGGAAAAATGCGTAAAAAAAATGGACAAAAGGCCACAGGATTTCAACGAAGGATGATAAAAATATGACAAGGGAGCAGAAGATCGAGGGAAGTCCAGCTACAGGCTCGCAGAAAGCAAGGAAACCACACGACCTGCCTTCCAGTCTTTTCACTACAGCAAATTTAATTAGTTTCCCTAATTGGTAAACTCCATGCTGTGTCCACTTGGTCCATACAAGAAGTTTACCCCCTTTTTGTGCCGCTGTGCTGTGTATTTCCCTCCAACAAGAGGCCTTTGCAGCCCCTGGAGCCGGCTCAGCTCTCTGCCGGCTCTACCCGGCTCCGTGTGAGCACCCCCAGGGCCAGCACAGGCACCCCGGGGACGGAGCAGTCCCCCAACCCCTCCCTCCCCAGCACGCCAGGTGACCCCAGGACCACAGGAACCAGCAGCATCCTCCTGTCATCCTCCCCTTTTCGGAGACCCTCANTTTTTCCTAATATCCAATCTAAACCTCCCCTGGTGCAACTTGAGGCCATTTCCTCTTGTCCTATCACTTGTTACTTGGGAGAAGACACCAACCCCCTCCATGCTACACCCTCCTTTCAGGCAGTTGCAGACAGTGATCAGGTCTCCCCTCAGCCTCCTTTTCTCCAGGCTGAACAGCCCCAGTTCCCTCAGCCGCTCCTCATCAGACTTGTGCTCCAGGCCCCTCACCGGCTTCATTGCCCTCCTCTGCACTCTCAATGCCCTCAGTGTCCTTCTTACAATGACGGGCCCAAAACTGAGCACAGGATTCAAGGTGTGGCCTCACCAGTGCTGAGTAGAGCAGGATGATCACTTCTCTACTGCATCTCGTATACATAACGCAGCACTTCTGCAACAAACTGAAGAGAAACGACACCGTGCGTCACCTCCCACAGCCTCTCACTACATTTCCTGTGAAGAATCACCAAAATCATGTATGCATACAGCAGAACAGTGTATATTTGATCACATCACATGCATGTGTGCATCTACACCTGGTGATAAGGCAGGAACCTTTCCCACCGCAGGGCAGTGCTCTGAGCGACGGGTTCTTCAGGGAAACCTCTTCTATTCTGTCCTGATGAAGTTTCTCCACTCCACATGCAAATGCTGACAGGGCCACAGACAGACTGTCTGGAAAGAGATGTGAACCTGACTCTCCTGACCTACAGACAGGCCCACTTTTCACCTTGGCCTTCTGGTTCATAGGGGCTCATTCTTTCTGCCTTTTTTCTGGGAGAGTCAATGGTTCGACTGAGGTCAAGTTTGAAAATAAGTTTGGGTTCTGCTAAGTGAGTTTTGTCCAAAAACAAAAGCAGCTTTTCAAAACCTCTTAAGTGTCTCCAGGCCTGCTATTGTTGATTCCTTCAAATACCTCAACCTGGCTTAATTGATCCCTCAAATTCTGCAGTTTGGAAATGACTTGGTTCCATGTTCTGCAAAGTGCATGTCTGGGAGCTGCATCATTTGCATGCTTTCTCTAATCCAAGCACACCAAATACAGACAAAACTGTTGCATCCACATTGCACTAGTCAGGACTAGAGAAATTGCAAATTACAAGACTGTTCTTCCAGTGCCCAAAACCCTTCAGCTACACAGATCTAAGTTGTGTTTTCATGAAGCTGCACGTTTACAAGAAGCTGAATCCCCTCTGCCAGCTCTTCAGTTCCTCTTTGAGCCCACCCCTTCCCTCCTCTACCCCTTCATTCCTTTTTTCCTGTCTGTTACACAAGCCTTTCCACTAACCACCAGCACTTTCGGGATGACTGACATACAGACACCTATTGTATACGTAGGGTTGGACTCAGTGATTGCGTCCGTGTGTTCCTTGACACAGCGGTAATGAAGTCACCTTAACATATTTAATCTGGGCTGGGCTTTAATCAGCACTGGTGACTAATGCAACACAATTGGAGGCTACCAGGGGAAGAAAAAAAAAAAAAAAAAAAGCACACTCCCCATGCCACCTCCCATCTGTAACAAAAAAAGCCCTGATCCCAGTGAACGTAGTTCCTGGATTTTTAATGCCTCGATCCAATTTCCCAGCTCCTCTTCCTAGATCTCAGCCTCACAGCAGCAGGGCAGTCCTGCTGCTAACAACAGAGACTTGTAGTGGCTAAAGCTCCTACAGTTGCCTTAAAATCACAGCTGAGACTGCAGTGACTTAACACTTAAGTGTGGAGAAGAGAAGGCTCTGGGGTGACCCTATTGCAGCGTTTCAGTACTTAAAAGGAGTCTGAAAGATGGGGACAGACTTTTTGGCAAGGCCTGTTACGACAGGACAAGGGGTGATGGTTTTAAACTAAAGGAAGGGAGATTCAGGTTAGACACGAGGAAGAAATGTTTTACACTGAGGGTGGTGAAACCCTGGCCCAGGTTGCCCAGAGAGGTGGTGGATGCCCCATCCCTGGAGACATCCCAGGCCAGGCTGGACGGGGCTCTGAGCAACCTGAGCTGGTGAAGATGTCCCTGCTCATGGCAGGGGGGGCACTGGGGGAGCTTTGAAGGTCCCTTCCAACCCAAACTGTTCTATGATTCTATGACTCCAAGAAGCCTCTGCTGCCAGGGGCCGCTCAGTGCCTGGGACGGGTGGGGAAGGTGCAGAGCAGAGGCTGTGATGGGTGACACGGGGCAGCACCCGGTGGGATGCAGCTCTACAGCAGCGGAACATCCGCCAGGTTCAGAGCTCCCCAATAACCCCGACTCGTCCAGTCTGGTGTTGCTAAAGGAGTGTCCAGCATTGCTGCAAAATGGACAGCATAGAAAGGCACTAAATCTGTGGGCAAGACGACAACAAGTGGAAGGGCTGACATAGAAGGAATGCTGAGAAAGCAGTCCTGTTCTCAGCAGCACTGGTGAGAACTGCACGTCTCCCTTCACCTCCTGCTTCCCCGTGCCACGTACCCCTGTGTTCTCATTACCACTTAAAAGAATGAATCCTGTCAGCAACTGCTAACTTAAAGATATGCAAATCCTTCCAGTTTTAGGTCAGTCTGATGAAGATAAGGGTGACTTGCAAAACACCTGATCGTGAACTACAAAGAATACTGACTTGGTTGTGCAGACTTTCTGGAACCTCACAATGAGCTGAGTGTTGCTCTAACGCATATCTCGAGAATGTCAGATAAAGTGTCCTTTAGCTGAATGTTGCTCATTATCCACTAAAATGAATATGTATGTACAATATGCAAATCCTTACACGATATGCAAATGTGTAAGGAATTGGCTCTTTAGGACTGCCCTGAGTAGTGATAAGATTTTGTATATAACGGCTGTCACTTTTCTTTCTGGTATCCTAGCTTTATTCCAGCATCCAGGCTCGCACAACCCTGTAATACACAATATCTCTGAGTGCTACAATTTGGCTTTTTTTTTTTTNTTTTTTTTGCACACCGGGTGACAGAGCCCTGGTTTGGGGACAACACCCGCAGAGGTGGAGGGTGGCTGTCAGAGCAGAGTTGCTGTGTCCACGCTGCCACAGCCGCATCCCAGCTAAGGGGGGTCTCTCTGGCTGCAAACGGGCGCTCTGGCTTTGTAAGCAGAGGTACCACACACCCGAAACTGAGAGACATCTGCCAGAAAGGAGAACACTTGAGAGGGCTGAGAAAAGTAAATAAAAGGGGCTGGGGATCAAAACAAAAGGCAGGAAAACAAAGGAGATTTTGTCTGACGACGATAAGACGAATGGCAGGCAAAGAACCATCCAGGAAAAGAATAAAAATCAAGTGGAACAGAAGAAAACATAGAATCATTTTGGTTGGAAGAGATCCTCAAGATCACTGAGTCCAAACATTAACCTAACTGGGCACTAAACCATGTCACTAAGAACCTTATCTACACATCTTTTCAAGACCTCCAGGGATGGTGCGTGATGCTTACTTAACGCTGGCTTTGGATCGCAGCCCGAACACAACACGACTTCACACAGAGACACAGCAGAGGGGCTGGAAGGTAACAGCTCTGCAGGAATGGAAGTTCCTGATGTCATCCTGTTGTTTCAGGGCAAGAGTTTGTAGAAAGATGATATCTTTCCCTAGATCAACAAATACATTGGAAAAAACATGTAGCCTTCTATTTCGGCTTGGTCTGAAATAATATTTCATCCTTTTCCACATAATAAATGCAGCTTGTCCCATCTCTTGGGGACAGCAGGACCCCGGCATTGGCCCTTCCAGTGGTAGAGGCTGAAAAACTAAATTTTTCCTCCAAATTTTCCACAAATAAATGGATCAACAGTTTCAGAGTAAGACTGGCATTTCTGAACTTGTTAAGATTCTTTAAAAAATAATAATAATTAAAAAATCATTAAAAGGTTCAACTATAGCACTGCAGTAATTTTCTCATAATATCACTCCTCAGATCTTTCCTGAACACCTACATTTCTTAGTGTACCTTTGGACATTCCAGTACAAAAGAGACCCAATGCTTAAAGTTTTTGTAAGATCAAGGCTGTATAAGCATAAATAATTGACACTTAAAGTTTCTTTATACTTCTGCTTTCCCACACAAACAAAAGTAGTTCAAACCAGTAAAGCCAACGACAAAATTCCTCATTTGCTGCAAAAACCACAGCACTTTCCATCCCTTAAGTCTGATTTTGGGAAGGCTTTTGAAATCAAATTCCTCTCATGCAGCACAGATCAGACTGTCAGGACCAACTCCCTGTTTTCCTCTCAGCTCCTCTTCTTATATCAAGAGAATAAAGTGATTCGCTTTGTAATCCTGGGAATTATTGGTGTTCTGAAGCACAACTTGGGTGTTTTCCTGTAGAATTAGAAAACGTACAGTTTTAGGGAAGATTTTTCCTTTCTGTCTCTCAGAGCTGTGTCATTTGTGTCGGGGGGAGAGGAACTGAGGGAAACAGGCATGGAACTTGGAGAAGACCAAGGACTATAAGTTATAACAATGCAAAGCCATCTTCTCCCTCCCTAGCAAGTCAGCTTTTGTAAGAATCACAAATCCATGTCTCAACTGATACGTATTGGGATGCCCTTGAGCAGAAAGTCTGAACTAGTGCTTATAGGCAGAGGATCTTTTGTGAGTCATTCAGGAAACGTTGTGTCCTTTGCCGTTTCCAGGTTAGTTTTAAGCTCCCTGAACATTCCGGGGCAGGGATGAGGTGCCACCACAAAGCCAAAAGAAGTTGGGAATTACAGACAGAAACCAAAGACGTTGTGCTAACTCATAAATCCTTTTCTTGTCATCACTGTACAGCTTGGGTCACCTTCTAATAAATGAGATGCAGACAACACACAAAATACATAGAGAGAGAATCAGATACAGAGATAAAGAAAAGCTTCTGCACAAGGAAAGATTAAATAAACTCAGACTTAAGTAGAAAGAGAGATGTCCGAGATTCATAAAGTCATAAGTGGAAAAGATGGCTAAGGGAGGATTAGTACTTGCTGGTTTTCATAATGCAAGAATTTATTATGAAGTCGAAGGGAAAAAACACCCACGCAAACCCAAAAGGTTATTGCGTAAAAAAAGGCATAATCAGGGGAACTCACTGCCATGGGATGCCTTGGATGGCAAAAGGATAAATGGTTTCAAAAATGATCAGATGAACTGAATGAAGAGAGGTCTGCTGGCTTTTAAGCACACATGTGGATGCAGCATCTGGCTCAGGAAGCCTCTAAATCACTGTCTGACAAAAGCCAGCAGGGAATCCTCAGGGAAATAAGATCAGAAACAGAGAAGTATATGGTCATTACTTTATTATTCATTACTGGTCTCAGTCAGAGGCTGATCTTAGACTCTTTATCAAGGATTGCAGTTTTCACATTCTTGTATTAGCATGCAGAGAAAAGGAACAAAGCTCTGTACCTCCTCTTGTTTCTGGGAGATTCCTACAGAAAGTCCTTCTTAGTCTGGAGGTTTGTAGAATTTATTTTAGTCTTGTTCATTCCAGCTGCCTCTGAAGATCTGTAAAACTGACATTTCAGGGGAAAAAAAAAAATCAGATTAGTAGATGATGCAACTCATTTTGATGACTGTAAATTATCTGCTCTTACATATGTAACACCACGACAGAGTAACTACCTGTAGGACATAATGAAATTACTAAGAGTCTGACATTGCGTAACGCTCTTTTGGATCCGTACACCTCTTTGCTCAATTTATTTGTGTAAAACACATCAAAAAGAACAAATCCAGGTAGCAAACTCAAAGGGTAGACATTCCTATGGTACAAAGTGAACAGAAAAAGTTGGTTTCTGGCCGTTCATCTACCTTGCCTCCTTCCCTTAAAATCCCTGAAAGAATTATATTTTTTTAATTAAAAAAGAACCCTAAACCATCACCAGTTAGATTTTACTTTCAGGCCACCTTTACCTAGTATGCTCAGCAGAAGAAATAACATTTTGCTTAGTGTTTGCCATTCGGTAAGAGTGGACCCCTGTACCATCAGCACAAAGCAAATAGTGTAAGACCTCCAGTTTTCTATAGTTTCTTATAAAATGTACCTTTTTTTGAGGAATCCACTTTAAAAGCCTTACTATAAATGCACCATTCGGTGAAGGTACTTGGAAGCAGTGCCCTTTACAGCAGTTATGCTTGGCTACAACAGGTATACACATCTTGATGCCACTAACAAAAGACAGGAGAGGTATCTGTGGCAGGACACATCCCTCTCCACCCACCCCACAGACCTGTTACAGTCTCTGAATGGACTAGAAGAACCTAAACTTGAAATTTTTAGTATCTTCCCCACATCCTCCACCCCCAGGATTTTTTCTCTGAATGCCCACTGAATAACCCAGAGGAAGACACACGTATTGTGGTTTCCCATCTCCGCAGCAAAGTGAAATTCCCTCTGGTTAACCACCTGCTAGCTGTCGAACATGGCATTTGCTGAAGTCAACCTTCACCACGGGCACAGACACCACAGCTCTGCTACAAAACTCCGCCGCTGGGCATTTCTACTTTTGAAAATCCAGGGACTTTGCATCTATTTGCTCGAGAAAAGGAGTAGCTTCCCGCAGTTCATTCAACACGCTCCCCCATCACCCCCCCAGTTTTACCCGGGTACTTTTGCCCGTGACCACGAAGGCGGACAGAACGTTCACTTCCTTCTCTGTCTCGCTGAAATTCCCTCGTTTCACCACGGGCGGCCGAGAAGCCGCTTCTGAACAAGAGCCGGCGGACAGCACAGCTGCCCAGGGAAGCCTCACGGACACTGCAATTCATTCAAACAAGGTTTGCAAGCGGCCGTGAGCGGGGGCACGTGCACACGTAGGAACGCACAGATGTATCGGGGAACCAGGGGTGGCAGCCAGAAGCAGCGTTTACTGCCACAGCCACAAACTTTTCCTGGAACGCCGTGCTTTTCAACTTTTCACGCCACAAAAACGCGCTGCAATAGGGAACACTCATCACATCCAGCTTCACTTTTATTTGATATAGGGTTTTCAAACTGTCCCGGGAATTAAAGAGCAGCATTAGATTCCCATTCGTCACCGCAATACCATAATGCCTCTGTGTTACTTAAAGTGGGACAAGTTTAATGCCTGTAACAAACAGGTTAAAAAATCCTCGTGGAAGTTAGAAGAATTACTTCAGGTGACATTATCTCAGTATTGACCTGGTGAAGTTACCAATACATCAGGAACTGAAATCCTGAAATTAGGGCTGAGGAAACCTACCTTTTTTTATTCTTTTTTTTTTTTGTCATTTAAACCATTTTAAACGCATCCTCACAGTGCATCAGAAGAGAAGGGGTGAGTCTTGAGGTGTCCACCTTTAAAGCAAACTACCAGCCACATGAACCTCACGCAGAAACATCAGCTGCTTGTGTTATCACCCCGCTATCAACCGCTGAGCAGCTCTGCTCACGTCTGCTCAGAGCAATCGGAAGCAAAATCACAGCAGTAGTCCAGGGAACTGCAAACAGAGTCATAGATGGCTCTTTGTTCCTGGCAGATAAGGTGGGTTGGAACTAGACAATGTTTATGGACCCTTCCAACCCAAACCATTCTATGGTTCTATGACAAAGCCCATCTCTGGAAAAGCTCCAAAGAGCATCTCTAAACAGAGCAGGCACTGTGCCCTGGCAGGGCCAGTTTCATTCACACATTCAGAGCTCACCAAGCCCTCTTCTCTCCCCAGTCTCCTCTGCCCGTACAGGAACAGGAGAAGATTTCTCATGTTTCCTGGACAGGAACGTGGAAATGTCACTCAAATCCACTCAGAGACAGGGCTGCTGATGTCCAAAATAAAATCCCTGCGTGTTAAAGGCTGTTACAAAACCATCAGCGTTGAACTAACCCCAAAGGGCTGGCGTCACTCTGCATAACCAAGAGGACCCAGAAGCAATGTGGAAATTCCATCCTTAAGTCATCGACTGCGACATCCTCCGGCAGTTTTCATCACTGGTACCTCATGTCAAAAAAAAAATCTTTCATCTCACGGTGTGGCCTCTTTTATGGCTTGTTACTTGAACGGTTAGGCGTGCAGGTTTTTTCTGGTTCAGCATGCAGCCAGGGGGCCAAGAGCTTTTTTCTTTTTCAAGCAGTTTTTCAAATTCTTCTGGGTTTTCCCCCCCGTCTCCCCATCCAGCAACTGAACCACATACCTGCTGTCAGAGCTGCCATGTGCCAGACGTTATCTCGCATTCATGCAGCTGGTCTGCCATATCACACGTCCAAGTGGGTTGTGTCACCCATCCTGAACAGGTTCCTGGTGCTGCTTGTCCCCGCTCTGTGACCGGGGAATTGCTTGTCCAAAAATGCAGGACCGCACACAGCAGAGGTATGAACCTTAGAATCCTAGAACCATGAACAGGCTTCAGAAGTTACCATGAACAGGTTCATGGTATAAGCCATGAGCCAAGAACAAGTTTCAGACCATCTTTCTGAACCCCAGAGACAGAGTTGTGAAGGCTTTAGAGATGCAGGACAATGTTGAAACAGCACATGGACAAAAGAGCACCTTTCTCCCACACAAACCTCTTTTTTCTCCTGCCCCAGGATGCTGCTCATGCTTTTAAACTGTTTCCTTTTCCACTCTGGCACGAGCCACCAGCCCAAGACTGAGATGTAGATGGGAACAACAATCAACCCTGTGAAAACTCAGTGGGAAAGATCACAGAATCACAGACTGGCTGGGGTTGGAAGGGACCTCTGGAGATCATCCAGTCCAACCCACCTGCTAACGCAGGTTCAGCAGAGCAGATCACACAGGAAGGTGTCCAGGCGGGTTCGAATGTCTCCAGAGAAAGAGACTCCAAAGATGGGGGGGGAGATAAATAGAAAAAACAATCTGTTATCTCTCCTTACATGCACCACAGCACTTAGGCTTCTTTGCTCCCTAAGTGTTGAATCCAGCTGGTTTTGGTCCTTTTCCTTGCCAGCAGAAAAGAGGATGAGACTTCGGAGCTTTTGGAAGATGTGAACTGCGGTGGAGACCACAGAGCAGGTCTGACACACAGGTCAGCTCCCACAGTGACTCATGGCAGAGGAGAGGAGACGCTGCAGTCGCTGCATGGAGAGAACATCCAGCTCCAAAACCTGCCCTGGCCCTCAGCTGAGGGCTGAGAAGGGTTCTCCAGGTCAGCAAGGTCTGCCCATGGGCTCACGGCTTATTACTGCCCTGGGAAGGCAAATTGAATAACCCCATCCGAGATTCTGCCTGTGACAAGCACCGGCAGGGCATCTCTAGGAAAGGCACTTGTGCCTTGGCCATGCAGATTCTTTCCCATCTCTTGGAACCAGAAGAAAAAAGCTGTTTTTCAAGGAAGGTATGGACAAACGCAGAAAAGACACTGGAGGAGAAAAAGAAAAAGAAAATCAAAACAAAACCAACCCAACAAGCCCTCAATTCAAAGATAAGTTACTCAGCATGCTACAAAAAAACACAGTATAGTGACCAGACCTAAAGGGATTATAAGAAAGGTATTATTTATTATAGGAAATAAGTACTAATTTATAAAGGGTAGAAAAAGTAACTTCTTATGCGGTCAGCCAACACTAGAAGCAGAATTTGGCCTTCCACTAACTTGTTATAAATCTTGAGAATAAAGGAGAGAGATGGAATTAGTCCAGACAATGACCTGGGAAGTTGGATAAATCAGAGGAAAGTAGGAAAATTCAGATAAACTCGATAATTCTGAGAAGACCAAACTAAACAAAAGGGCGGGCACAGGAAGAGAGCCTTCCAATGGATGACCTGGAGTGTCATGCAGACCCACAGTTTCTTATTTTATCTAAAAGGCCTCATTGTTTTATCAGAAAAAGTTATGTTATTGTTCTATGAGGATGTTGTAATTTCTGTACAAATATTCCTGGATGTAAGAGATAAAACAGGAACAGCTTCTGGTGCCCGTTAACTTCTGGACCAGACGGGGCTGAGATTTTAACATAAATTCCAAGTTCCAGTGCTGACTTGGTGCTAACTTGCCAAGGTTCCTCTTTTGGGTTTTGTTCAAACAATTCCTTGTACCATGAAATGGAGCTAATGAGTGATTACCATCCTTTAACAGCCCCCAAAGTGAATACAACACAACTTGTGATTGCTACGGCACAGGGAAAACACAGAACTTGTTTCCTTTGATCCCATGGAGAGTCACCAATTAACAGCAGTGATACACATCTTTTTGTTAAAAAGTAGTATTTAAAACTAAAGAGTTCATTCAAATATGAAACTCTCATCTTTACTGAGGAAGGTATTTTCAGTGATCTTTTGTTTGTGCTCAGTACATTACTAGCCAATATAACAGCTTTATCTAAAAATCAGAGAGAACACGTTAAAAGAATACCCGACAGGTTACCTCTTAACAGAACAATAACCTACCTAACCATAAAGGTTTGTGGAATACAAAGATGATTAGAGAACACAGTTATGGGCAACCAGCACACTCTAAGCAAAGGAATCCCTGATTCTGTACTGATGCTAAGTGAGCTTACATCTTAGTAAAAATAAAATGCCATCAGGCATAGGAAACAAAAGGATGATAACAGCAGAGAACAAATGGCAACTTCCAAAAGATTCCAGCTAGCGTCTGAATTTTCGTCGGCTCAAGTCAGAGCCCAGCTTGGCCCCGACTCGTGACCTCTTCAGCACACGCACAGCCTGACAAAGAGCCCCTGCTGTTTCGAAGTTCACCGTGATGCAGGTAGAAGCGATGCCCCCCCTCCCCTCACCCCAGCAAAACCCCGCACCCCAGAGCCCTGAGAGGAATCGATATGAGCCCCAGGAGCGCCGGCCCTTTGCGGCAGAGGCAGCGGAACGTCGCGGGGTTTCCTGCCCAGCGTGTGCATTCCTTCCCAGGGCACAGCACCCAGACACTGTGCCACCTATGTGAGCCGTCAGACAGTGCTGGGGAGGGGGTAAAGACGATAATCCTGTTGCTGTGGTTTGGTTAAAGATGGTTTCCTGTGAGGCTGGGCCTTCAGCATATATGTTTCAAAAGAGAGAGAGAAAAAAAAAAAAAAAGACTGACAAGCAAGCTAGATGCAAGCTTAGACTCTCCAGGAAACCACAAAATAACCCCTCTGAAGACTGCAGAAAGTGCTGTTTCTGTGCCTCTATCATCTTTTAGGGAGACAAGAGTGGAGTAGGAAGGGCTAGAGAAGAGCCAAGCATGAAACCAGAGCTGAACACAGGCCAAGGGCGCACGGGCACGAAGGAAAGAACGACTGGGGAATGCCAAACCCTACCGAAGTTATCGGGAATTTCATCAGCAGCTTCACGCAGCCGGGGCTGCACCCAAGGCCAAAAATCCTTCTAGACAGGAACAAAGGCAGACAGCCGCTGTCAGCGCGGGAGCCCCGCACGGGAATGCCCCTGTGGCGATGAGCAAGCCACGCGTGAACGGCGAGCTGGAATTACCAAGCCGGCTGGAGCTACTGCAAGGTTAAGCAACCACAACCAGACTGTGGTTGAGGGATGCTGATATTTTAAGCAGGTCTTCTGCATAGCGGGGAAGGCAAACGAGATGTGGAAATCGTTAGCGGGATACCCTTTGTGTCTCACCAGCCTTCACCACAAGGGTTTGGAAGCCTCCTGGTCAGGAGCGGAGGTTAGCCTCAACGCTGCCCCAGCAGACGGGCCCGGGTTTGCTCCGGCTCTAAAGCTCATCGAGAAACACGTAGCTCGCAGAAATAACGCGGGAATGCGGCTCGTTTGCTTCATTTGGTTTTGACACTTAAAACTGGGCAACGTTTCAAAAGGAGATCAGCTAGAAGAGGGAAAGCATTTATATCAGATTAATGGCTCGCAAATAACAATGAACTGGTCTTCCCTTCTGTTCCTCACGGCTCAAATTCATCTTCTAGCTGTGAAAAAAACACCGAACGCTGCATTCATTAGGCTGAAGTCCAGCTTTACATTACACTTGCAGTGCTGGAAACCACGGGCACCTAACAAGCTTCAAATTGTGATTGCTCTGCTAAGGACTAAAGTAGAAATCTCACACTAAAAACAGAGATACATCGGTTGGTTGAAGACCTTCATCTGACCAAGGCAACAGTGCTTTGCGGGAAATTATGAGAAAGCTTTTCCCCATTGTATCATTTTTCACACTATAAGTGAGAAAAGTAAAAAAATCATTTTGTTCTGAAAGAAACAATAAAGCTACAGGAAGAAAAACGGAAAAGTACCTTTTCTTCTCATAACAGGAAAATCCTTCCCAGGAATAACGATCGGCCCATACTGACACACAGAGAAGCTGCCAGCTTGATGCATGAGCAACTTCTGTGTTTCACAATCACTACAAAATTATTTAGTCTGTACTTAAATGGGTCACCGGTTTGAACAGGAAGAGGATCCCATGGACAAGGTAGGGATCACAGAATGATAGAATGGTTTGCGCTGGGAGGGACCTTGAAGATCATCTATTTCCAACCCCCCTGCCGTGGGCAGGGACACCTTCCACTCGGCCACGTTGCTCAAAGCCCCATCCAGCCTGGCCTTGAACACTTCCAGGGATGGGGCATCCACAGCTTCTCTGAACAACCTGTTTCAGTGCCTCAGCACCCTCAGGGTGAGGAATTTCTTCCTTAATATCCAATCTAAATCTACTCTCCATTTAAAGCCATTACCCCTTGTCCTTCCCCACTTTCTGGTTGGTCCCCTTGAGGTACTGACAGGCTGCTGTAAGGTCTCCCTGGAGCCTTCTCTTCTCCAGGCTGAACAACCCTAACTCTCTCAGCCTGTTGTCACAGGAGAGGTGCTCCAGCCCCTATCATCTCTGTGGCCTCCTCTGGACCCACTCCAACAGGTCCGTGTCCTTCTTATGTTGGAGGCCCCAGAGCTGGACACAGGACTGCAGCTGGGGTCTCATGAGAGCAGAGCAGAGGGGCAGAATCACATCCTTCGACCTGCTGGCCACACTTCTTTTGATGCAGCCCAAGATACGGTTGGCTTTCTGGGCTGCAGGTGCACATTACCAGGTCATGTTGAACCAACACCCCTAAGTTCTTCTCCTCAGGGCTGCTCTCAATCCATTCTCCACCCAGCCTGTATCTGTGCTTGGGATTGTCCTGACCTGTGTGCAGGACCTTGCACTTGGCCTTGTTGAATTTCATGAGGTTCACATGAGTTCACCTCTCAAGCCTGTCGAGGTCCCTCTGGATGGGGACCCTTCCCTCCAGTGTGTCGACTGCACCTCTCAGCTTGGTGTCGTTGGCAACCTTGCCAAGGATGGATTCAGCACCACTGCCCACGTCACTGACAAAGAAGTTAAAAAATACTGGTCCCGATACCAAAGCCCGAGAGAACCCACTTGTCACCGGTCTCCACTTCGACATCGAGCTATTGACCACAACTCTTTGAGTGAGACCACCCTGCCAATTCCTTATCTACTGAACGGTCCACCTGTCAAACCCATTTATCTCCAATTTAGAGACAAGGATGTAATGCAGGACAGTATCAAATGCTTTGCTCAAGTCCAGGTAGATGACACCGGTTGCTCTTCCCTTACCCACCAGCCCTGTCACCCTGCTGTAGAAGGCCACCAAATTTTTCAGGCAAGATTTGCCCTTAATGAAGCCATGCTGGCTGTCACAAATCATCTCCTTATTTTCCATGTACCTCAGTGTAGTTTGCAGGAGGATCTGCTACACGATCTTGCCAGGCACAGAGATGAGACTGGCTGACCTGCAGTGCCCTGGGCCTCCCTTGTTTCCCTTTTGAAAAAGCGGGGTTACGTTTCCCCTCTTCCAGTCACTGGGAACTTGAGACTGCCATGACATCTCAAATATGATTGACAGTGGCTTAACAACTTCATCTGTCCATTCCCACAGGACTCTTGGATGCATCTCATCAGGTTCCATGGACCTGAGCACCTTCAGGTTCCTTAGATGGTCTCGAACCTGATCTTCTCCTTCAGGGATGCTCCATGCTCTGACAGTGACTTACTGTATTGCTATCAGTGAGTCACCTCACTCTGCAGTTTATCCTCCTGTTGACCTTACGAACATAACACATGCCCTCAGCATGAACGTGTATATGAAAAGTGCAAAATAATCTTATCAGAGCACTTTTTTGGGGGGGAGTTGTTTACTAGCCTGAACTACAGTGAAAAGTTATCAGGGTTGCAAGTATACATAGTCCAAGTTAAGAAATTACTCTCTCTAGCAAAGCATCAGTCCAGCTCCTTCACATATGCTTCACAGCTGCATATTTGCAACTACATCACCATCAGGAGACTCTTGCTTCATTGAAATGATAAGTGGAATTTTAGGCGGGGACAAGAGCACTGCAGTGAAAGAAACAGTGGCAAACTAGGCATTCTCTATGCTGAGGCATGAGGCATGGTGCAGAGAAATAAGAAACCCTAATAAAAAATCTTCCTCCTTTGCTGGTACTCCCTATCTCAAATACAGGAGCTCTGTACTTGCTTCAGCTGAGGATGAGCTGAGCCAAGGCTGAAGCTCAGGCACACTGTGCCTGCAGCAGAGCCCATCTGGGTCTGGGCTGCCTCGTCACTCCTGCAACCTCCCCCTGGGGCTCAGGTCTACTGTCCATGGGACAGATATGCTCTGGCAGCTGTGTTTCCCTCTCCCCTAAAGGAGGGGTCACAAGACAGGACAAAGCAGCAGAGCGCTAAGAAGCAAGACCCTTCCTCTGTGCTCCTCTGAGGGCTGAGGGAGCTGGGGCTGTTCAGCCTGGAGAAAAGGANGGGTTGTCAGGCATTGGAACAGGCTGCCCAGGGCAGTGGTGGAGTCACCATCCCTGGAGGGGTTTAAAAGGCTTTTAGACAAGGTTCTTAGGGACATGGTTTAGTGCCAGAGTTAGGTTATGGTTGGACTTGATGATCCTGAGGGTCTCTTCCAACTGAAATGGTTCTATGATTCCATGACTCCACGGACACAGACGCACCGGCACAGAGGTGTGCAGCTGATGCAGCGGATGCAGCGGCGGCTCAGAAACCACAGGGTAGCTGGGAGGGTGAAGCTGGCTTGGCACTGGAAGGAGATAAAGCTGAACTCAGCAGTGGGTGTGGACGGGTAAACATGCACACGAGAATGAACGGAGCCAGAGCTTGCTTTGTCAGACCTTGGTATGAAAAGTTACTTTGGACCAAATACCCTATTACTGCAATATAGTAACCATTAATGGACATGATGACTTACTATGTTTTCAGGAGCCATCAAGTGGGGAAAAGCTAGAAGTCTGATAACAGACGAAAAAGCATTAATCAAAGAAGAGGAAAGGAAACAACAGCTGTTCACATGTGAAGTCTCAGTGCCTGCATGGAACATGGGAGAAGTAAACAAGGACAGAGTGGTCATCACACTACAGATCAGAAAATGAAGTTACCCAAAACGCTACTCTGGTAACATTTAACAATAGAAACAAGAAAAACATATTACCGTGATTTAATCAAAACATACCTGCCCTCAGATAATTGGTTAGCTGAGGAAGTTACAGTAAGATATTCTTGTACTGTCAAAGCACGTGGAAAGGTCTACTCCTTCTTGAAAAGGAATCCGCTAATAACAGGCTGTTTCCACCTTCACAGCTGTCTAGTGACAGGCTGCGTGCAATAACACGACACAGCAAGGCACTCCAGCCCAAGGTTTACAGCTGCCGTCAGTCTCTGGTTTACTTTATCACAGCGTTTTCAGCACAGCCAAGCCTTGCAGGACACGCTGTCCTGGCTGTGGGCAGGTTCAGTAAAGGAGAACATAAAACTGAGCCGTCTGGTCACAGCCGCTGTATAGCACAGGGAACACAGCACAGCTATAGGTGTGACAAAGTAAGACGATTACTGTGCTATAAAACCACAGAGTTCAAAATACGTTACAGAACACAGAGACATCTCTTGAGTTTTAACCAGCATAAGAGAAATCCATTTGACAGTGGACAGAATTTTTTGGGGGGGCGGAAGGACAGACACATGACACCTCAATGACTGGCTTGTTTCTCCTTTAAAAGAGTCTCTCAAACTACATAGAGCAGGACCCATCAAAGAGAAAGACCAGAGAGAAGTTGCTAAGATACTACAGCCATTGAGCACACCGTAACTTCCACAGCTGTGGAGAAGTGCTCAGGGGAAGTGTGCACTGAGCTCCTAGCAATTGTTCTAGGACGGTTCCTCTTCAGATAGTGCGAGAATGGTTTAGGAGCTATCGCAGCCCGGGTGGAATTCACCTGAAGAACCCTGGACATTAAAAAAATAAACCAACCAACTTATAATCATCAATAGCTGCATGCATCTGAGTAGATGAGGATGTGGGAGGAGGGAACTGCAGCCTTGCAGCTTCTGAGAAGAGGAGGAAGAAGTACGGGACCAGCGCCAGCTGATTCCGCTCCCTTACACTGGAGAGGGGAAGAAAAAGTCTGCCTCTGGTCTTCCTCTTTAGGGACTAATTCTCAAATCCACTGTGGGACAGTGTCCACTATATGGAAAAAATGCTGAAGAAAAGCAAAATTTGCTTGAAGAAAGCTCAACAGAAGTTATAGACAGAATACATGCATGTGCTCTTGCAGGTACATTAAGCAGGTGAGAGAATGTACTAAAGTAAATCATCTGGGCTTTAGCATATTTGCAAATTGTTCTACAGAGTGACCAATCCATAAGTGGTAGACCAGCATCATTCTACAGGTACACAGACCCACCCCACATTGTAGAAATTGCATATGCAAAAACCAAGTTAGAAATGCCTGTGTCTCCTACTGTGTGCTTGCTCACTTGGTCCTAGAAAGGAGTTACAAAAATCTTTTCCCAGGGAGAAACATTCCTGACATTTCCTCAACAAGTGGAGCAGCTCATTTCCTTCACAGTGACACCAGAACCAGCTCCATGGAAAAGAAAAACCAAGAAACAAATAGTAGCCAGTGTCCCAAATCTTTTAGCAAGACTCTCCCGCTCCCACTCTCAAGGTGGGTCACAGGGAACCTCTCTGAAGGGCCTCTACACAAACTGATGCTGCAAAACAGAACAAATGGACATTCATGTGCAGACAGAAAGCTGTGGTATCTCCAGGAGAAGAGATGTGGTGGGATAGTTCACACAACTGCAGTGCTGTGATGGGTGATGGCTCTTCAGAAAGGGAAAAAAAAAGGAAAGAAAACTCAGAGCCTGGGTGTGTGCTCTACACAAATAAGTGACCTGAAAATACAGAGCTCTGCAAAGCAATCAGTGAGAGACTGGGCAAAAGCTTATGGGTCCAGATGAGAGAAGGCCAACAAGCATAATAGGGTGATGGGTGTCTGCTACAGACCACCAAAACCAAGAGAAAGTGGATTAAATCACTGGTAATCAGCTGGGAGAAGCCTTTTGCTTGCAGGCCCCATTTCTCCCTGGGGGTTTTCACCATCCCAGTGTCTGTTGGGAAGGCAGCCAGGAAGGGTGCAAGCAACCCAAGAGAGCAGTCCTGGAGGACAACTTCCTGGAAAGACTGACAGACAAGTCAACTAAGAGAGGCACTCTGCTCAATCTGCCACTCATTAACCAAGATGAACCAGTTAAAGCTGGGAAGGTTGATCACAGCCTTGGCTGCAGCAATCATGAGGTGGTGATATGACATCCTGAAAGAAATTATGTAGGTAGGTAACAGAACTGAGATCTTCAGCTTCAGAATCATAGAACAGTTTGGGTTGGAAGGGACCTTCAGAGCTCACCCAGTGCCACCCCTGCCATGAGCAGGGACATCTTCACCAGCTCAGGTTGCTCAGAGCCCCGTCCAGCCTGGCCTGGGATGTCTCCAGGGATGGGGCATCCACCACCTCTCTGGGCAACCTGGGCCAGTGTTCCACCACCCTCAGTGTCAAAAAGAGCAGATCTAGGCTTGTTGAGGGAACTGGTAGGCAGGATCTCATCGGAGGCTGAGGTGAAGGGGTCCAGGAGGGCTGGATGATCTTCAAGAACAACCACTCAAAGCAGAAGAGCCCGTTCTGATGTACAGGAAGCCAAGCAAACATGGCAGGGGGGCAGCTCTGCCCAAGGGGGAACTCCTGACTGAGCTCAAATACTAAAAGGAAGCGTACGGGACGTGGAAGTGGGGACAGGCTGTTTAGAAGGAATATGGAGTCAATGCCTGAGCATGCAGGAGAACAGGAAAGTAAAAGCTTGGCTGGAATTTAAACATGGACAGGGTGCAGAAGGCAACAAGCAGCATCTCAGCAGCAAGAAAAATGTTGGTCCGCAGATAAAGGCCCCAAAAAAAGGCCCAGGTATAACACGTCTACTTGACTGGGAAGGTCTGGTCTCAGGCCTCCCTGAAGGTAGCAGCAGAGTCTGTGCAAGTGAAGCATGGCCCAGAGTAGAGCAAGTGGATTAGGGACCACTTCAGTAAATTAGGCATCATGAAAGACAGCAGGCGGCTGGACTAGATGACCTGCAAAGGTCCCTTCCAATCTGAACTAGTCTTGATTGTAAATTCCCAGGGATCACGATAAACTCTTTCGCTATCTAAAGAAAAATCAAGGTAGAAGTGTCATCTCAGCCTGTCATCTTAACCACAGCTGTGACAAAGCCAAAAAGCTGCTGTATTTAAATATAGAAGATATAATATAACAATGCATACTAGAAATGGTCATTTGAGGTTCACTGACAGTTCTTTATATACACTATACTGTCAGACGCTGACATCCCTGGAGTTTTCAGACACCTCAGGTGAGAACAAGACGAGGCCAAACACAGTGCTGCCCTCTAAACCATATCAGAAAAGCTATTAACATAATTGCTTCCTCCTATTACCAAGGGGTTGGCACCAGAGATTTTGGTGGCTGAATATTTAATCCTATAATACTCCAATATTAAAAAGCCCCCAAGCCCTTAGAGCGTGTCCATTGACTCAGCAGTACAGTAAACTCATTTAGGATGGAAGAGGCAATACCAGCTCTCATGTGGAACACATCCTAACCTGCTCTCTGTGTTTGCTGACTGCTCCAAGAGTACTGAGCTCCCTTTAAGTCTGGTCTGTAGGATGCAATTGCTAATGCATTAAGAAACCTCTCCCAGAGGTCACTAGTGTCCAAGTAACTGTCAGAGCAAACCAGGGACGAAAAGCCCCTACAGGGCCACCTTCCAGAACTACTTGGATCACAGTAATAACCAATTTGAAGGAGCTAGTCTGCAAATACAGGCAGAGATACTAGCTCTGCAAAGAGAACAAACCAGACAAGCATTAGGAAAATGAGTAAAATATGAATTATTATCAGTTGTCTCTAAAGGTCCCTCCACTGAACCGTCAGCCTGGTAACTTTTATGTGTTCCAAATTCATCATCATTTTGCAAACACAAAAAGCAACATTTTAAATTATTATTTTTAAATAAAGCAAGGTCAAGCAATAAAGCAAGGCTGCTGGAGCAATGAAATAGCAACTACACACTTGGTCCAAGTGCTACAGCAGGAGGGAGCTGAGCTGGAAAAGCCTGTGCCTTCAGACAATGGAAGCTTTTAAAGTTCAAGCCTTTTTCAGACCTATCATAGAGGCTGAGACATTCTCAGCTGAGCACAATCCACTCACAGACACTCACTTTAATGAACTGAAAGTGTCGACTTCCCATCGGTGCGTCAGATGGACTTTTTCTCAAGCAGTGGAAACAACAGCACTTACGTGGGGCTGCAGACACCACTGAGCTGCTGAAGTACCTTTTACAATAATAAAATTGAAACTACAAGGAGAGACCATTCATTCTTTACCTCTGAATCAGGAAGTCCACTCATTCAAGCAATCATCAGCTCCTGCAGCGAAACACAGAACATTCACACCATCCTTGCCACTCCTCTGCCAAACACGAACTCACAAAGAGCTGCTCAGAGGTTTCCTCAAGCCCACCAGGAAAATCAGCAGGGGCTTTTTGCAGATGTAGCTTCTGGTAGTCTAAGGTCAACAGCTATTTTCAGCCAGGGAAAGCCCGTTGCCATTTATTTATTATTTCCTTAATGTAACTTACAGAGTGAGTAGGTTAAAAAGGGAAAGGCCTGAGACAACTATGATGTAGCCAAAATGGAAGAAGGCTCCTCGTCAACAAAACCAGCCTGGGACAATATTAATAAACATATCACACCGCAGGCCAGAGCTAACAATAATACACCACTCCACCACGAGCAATCACAACCATTGCAGTGCTCACACCATTATTGTCACAGAGTGGAACAACGTGCCGCAAGAACACGATCTCTGCCTCAATGCCGACGTAAACCAGCTGCTTCACCATCCAATGTTCAACATTTGAAATACACTGTATGAGTACAAATTCATGAAACGCTGCTTACTGCAGTACCTAGGAACAGGAGAGCTGGATCCCGTCCTCATCAACCCCCATTCTTCAGTTCCTCAGGAACTGAGGTTACACCCAGCTTACTAGAAGCAGCATCAAACAGTCTGAGGGATCTAAAAGTACCACAAAGGTCCCAGCAGCCCAAAATACATGGTATCTTTCCTCTACCACTGTCATAGGGGTGGGTGAGGAACCATATGGGGAGAAAGAAGCAGAAAAAGACAGTGGAGGTTTTAATCAAAGGGATGGAACACACTTAAAGAAAATGGAAAATTCGGAATAGCAACGCAGTTTCACCTGCAAATTCTTGAAATGCATGGGTTAGTCCCCACTCTTTTTCCAGAACTTGCTTTGAAGCCATGAGATTACTTGTACCAATACAGACAGAAAGCTCAGAGACATGAAAATCCACCACTTTCCCCCCTCCCCCTTGAGAGCGCAGCTGCCAAATTCTGCTCAAAGAGCTCATGTCCTTTGGGGTACATCCACTGAGACACCACACACGGGGTAAAACATACATAAAGAACTCAAAATTACTTACAATTTGGATAAAATTTAAGGCATTCCTGATGCCGATCCCTAAACATGAAAAAGCATCTAGTGCTGGCAAAGGAAAGCAGCAGGGGAAGATGACAGTGAACATTAAAAGGAAGCTTGCGTGTCCATGAAGCACAAAAACTCCTGTACTGGCCACGCCACTATGGCCAGAGCAGCCACCCCAATAAGGGGCCAGAACGCCCCTATAAAAGGGAGCAGAAGTATTTCAGTAACTCATCCTGGAGAAAAAGCAGGACATAACCTCCTCACTCCAAAAAGGCACGATCCACACAAATTATTTTTGTGTTCCCAACGGGTGAAATTCAGATCTGCTGTATTTTGAAAGGCAAACCAAACTGCACCTAAGTGAACATCTTTCTGAAAAGGCACTTAAACCTTTCGGGTTAACCATTGGGTCTCATCACCACTAAGAAAGTTACAGCTTTTGCCATCCTGGCAAGTCCGCTTTGGCTGAAACACAGCAACTGGTATGTTTTAATTTTCTGCACCGATTGTGGCAACTCTGAAGTGATCTAAGAGCATCACACGTGCCTTAGAGAAATCTCGCATCCAGCATCCTGTCTTGCTGGTTAAAGCGAAGGTTATTTTCTCACCTGAAGACCAAGACACTGAAAAACTAAGCGCCAAATTTCACAGGGAACTCTTAATAAAAAGCTTTAAGAGGCAACTTTTCGTTATGTTGGAATAGAGCTACCCCACAAGACCAGGATGCTTAAGCACACTTGGCCAAGCTCTTTGCATACACCTGCTCTCCTTCCCCTGTGCTTCCACAGCAGCAGATGATTTCAACTCTCTCTCCACTTCTCAGAGGGAAATGGCAGATTTAGCAGCTGAATTAGACGAACCCATTCTGAGCTGATCATCAGCAATTAGCTCACTCCCATGCAAATGAGTACATCTGCTACCAGACAAAGATCCTCACTCAATGCAAAACTCGCTGCCGCTCATGAAATCTCTCAGTTTCTTTCTTTCAGCAAACGTAAGGTGAACAAAATAAGTCACATGCTTTCCTGGAAATTCATTTCTAGTGGGTAGAAACCATTGACATTCTACATCGTAGACAATCACTGCTGGAGATCATATTTATACCATAGCTGAATTACACCAGAAGGCTGTGCTGCCCATCCAGTGAAACCTGGATGGGCTGGAGGATTGAGCAGAGAAGAACCAAATGAAGTTTAACAGGGGCAAGTGTAGGGTCCTGCACCCGGGGAGGAACACCCCCAGGCACCAGTGCAGGTTAGGGGTGGACCTGATGCAAAGCAGCATTGTGGAGAAAGACTTGGGAGTTCTGGTCAACAACAGGTTGAGCAAGACTCAACAATGTGCCCTTGTGGCCAAGCAGGCCAACGGTACCTGGGGTACATCAGGAAAACTGCGACCAGCAGGTCAAGGGAGGTTCTCTTCCCCCCGTACTCTGCCCTGGTGAGGCTGCATCCGGAGTAGAATCACTGAATCATTTCAGTTGGAAGAGACCCTCAGGATCAGAGTCCAACCATAACCCAACTCTGATACTAAACCATGTCCCTAAGAACCTTGCCTAAATGCCTTTTAAACCCCTCCAGGGATGGTGACTCCGTCACTGCCCTGGGCAGCCTGTTCCAAGGCCTGACAACCCTTTCCACGAAGAATTTTTTCCTATTGTCCAATCTAAACCTCCCCTGGCACAACTTGAGGCTTCTCCCCCTTGTTCTGTCACTTGCTACTTGGGAGAAGAGACCAACATCCTCCAGTACTGTGTCCAGTTCTGGGCTCCTCAGTTTAAGAAGGACAAGGAATTACTGGAGGGAATCCAGTGGAGAGCTATGAAGATGCTGAGGGGTCTGGAGCATCTTTCTTATGAGGAGAGACTGAGAGCTGGGTCTGTTCAGCCTGGAGAAGAGAAGCTGAGAGGGGATGTCATCAGTGTTTATAAATATCTCAAGGGTGGATGTCAAGAGGATGGGACCAGACTCCTTTCAGTGGTGCCCAGTGATCGGATGAGGGGCAATGGACACAGACTGAAGCACAGGAGGTTCCATCTGAATATGAGGAGAAACTTCTTTACTGTGAGGTGCCAGAGCCCTGAACAGGCTGCCCAGAGAGGCTGTGGAGTCTCCTTCTCTGCAGACATTCAAACCCGCCTGGACACCTTCCTGTGTGATCTGCTCTGGTGAACCTGTGTTAGCAGGTGGGTTGGACTGGATGATCTGCAGAGGTCCCTTCGACCCCAACCATCCTGTGATTCTGTGATACATGAAGTCCTGTTCCTCTAGAGTTTCTTGAGGATTAAAAGTGAGCTGATTCACTTCCTCAGACACAGGATGGCGATACTGCAGCAGGTAGCCAGTCCACATGATACTGATCTCAGAATCTCATGTACACCATTAATTAGCATTTAATGTTTCCATCACCTCACTTGATAGTTGCTGCTAAACTTCTGCACAACACCTTTCAGACGAACACTCCTGCAATACACCTGTTCTATGCTCTACAGACCAAGTACCCTTCAAGGGTATAAAAGAAGTATTTAATAGTGACTAAGCCTTCTTTCAAAAGTACAAAAGTGATAATTGGTTTCAGGGTCACTTCGGAGCTCCTATTTCTACATGGTCACGTGCGATGGCAAACAGCAACCAGATTAACCTGATAGCCTGATATGGTAAGATGAAAGACAAGTTTACTAAAGCAAGAGGTGAAACCAGCCCACAGAAACCTGAGCACTAAGGGTCTGGATTGCCATCTGGCCACAGCTGTGAGGTACATGCTTCCTGATTTATGAGAACGTACCACGAGAGATTACACCAGACCAGGAAATCCACAGCTCCTGTCCATCCAGGGCCTGCCCCCTCCAGCACAGGACATGCTGCTACTCCGCCAGGAATGAACGAGCTAAGAAACACACACCAGACCCCTCCACTTTCTCCCATGCAATGCTGTTTAGAGAACAACCAGGAGTTTTACTTCATTCTGAGCCCACCGAGCTCATTCACAGCATGGTCTGACTGCAGCACGGGGCATTGCATCCCTTTTTGGCCACACAGCTGTCCACACACGACAACAAACACTACAGGGTGACGGTGGCATTTCAGGAACACATGAGATAACAGTTTAACTGAATAAACTACACTCCACTGTTGTCAAGAAGCCTCAGGAGCACATCACCACTCACACAACCCAATCGCTCCTCAGGTATTTCCGGGGAACCTCAGTCCCAGCGTCTGTCAGAGTGAGAAGGATCGACGAGATGGTCTGGGAGGCGGTGTGAGTGAGCACATGAGGAAGAGAACATTTAGTGAAAAAAAAAAATCACCAAGGAGCAGGAGGCTAATGCTTCACAGCACTTCTCTTTCGTGTCCAGTGATAGTTCTTGTATAATTCCTCATGACGTATAGCAGGCTTGCAATTCAGCCACAGATGGGGTTCAGTTTCCAGCTCCGTTTCAGACTTGCATTGTAGCTGAGGCAAAGCTGCTTCATCTCGGTGCTGATGCTTTAGTAAAATGGAGTAAAGTCACAGTTGGCTCCTGCCTTCCCTGCCCCATCTACCCCAGGTGTACCCCAGTGTCAGCGTGGAGAGAACTTCACCACAGTCTGGATATTCATTAATAATCCTCCCTAAGGAAAGACCAGCTCTCAGTGCAGGGATGAGCTACCGAACTCCATGGATAACAATAAACCAGAAATTCAGTCAGCAGGTCAATGCCAAGAGCTATTTAAGAAATTAAGTGGATTAAATCAGAGTCCCTTACCAAAATGAAATAACACATTTCCAAAGAGTTGTAGGACACAGAAGCTTGCACTAAAAATTTACAACAATCTTTTTTTACAAGCTTTACAAATCAAGTTAAAACACAAAAAGGAATTGGTAAAGTCCTTAGGATGAAGAAAAAACCCCTATTTTTTTAAAAAAAGTACTTTAAATTAGCTATTTTTCATTTATTTATTTACCCACAGCTACCTGATTTTTGTTATCATACAAGATACAATGACTGAAGTTGTGCAGAGCCACTTGCTCAGCATGGCCATGAAATCACACTTCTTACAAAGTCTAGGCCTATAAAAAAGTTACAACCCCCACCCCCAAAACCAAAAAACAAAGAGGAAGTAGGATTTTAAGAAGTCATCTCTGTGCAACACTTAAGCCTTCCACATTAAAACAACGTTACCTTTAAGACCATTACACATTAAAACAGGCCATCCACATCTATACACATAACTGAAGTAAGCAACATGCTTGTTTTTCATACGTATACTGCGTTATCTCCTGCAATCTAACACACAGAATGCATTCCAGGCTATACCCAAACAGAATTAACTTTTTTTTTTGTCCTAGTAATTTCAAAACACTATCACTTCTACAATTTCTCAACCAGCTGTGCTGTTTCCTCATTGGGCTACTTTTGTTTGGGTGATTTTGTATTACTGCAAGTTCAAGTTTGTAATGTTGCTGTTGGCAACTTAAGCAAAGTGTCAATTGGCATCAAAACAAAACCCAGAAAATCCAGAGTACAGATGATAATCTCCCAGTTTAAATACGTAAGTGGTGGGGTGTTTGTGGTTTTTCTTTGTTGGCTTTGTTGTTTTTTTTTTTTAACCAACCAACAAAACACCAACAAAACTGGGCAACAACCAGAATCAGCCAGCCAGCCTGGAGATTGTGATCTACAACTGTATCGGGGCTCCAGCTGTTTTTAATGAGTGCTTCTCCCACAACATCACACCATGTCATGCTGGCATATTACTGGTACAAGAAAAGGGAATTGGCAGCAGGTCATGCCAGACCTTATCTGTCCCTACACCACGTAATTTAAAGGATTCCAACCCAAGGACAAACATACCTTTGTATGGGTAATGACTTCAAAATTTAAGAATTCTCTTTCATGTTTAGTCTACTTGCTTGCACCACATAGATAATCATGTCTTAGTTCAAGGCATTGCCAAAGTCTACGTCTCTGCCAAAGTTTAATCCATTCAAGCCCCGACTCCTACGCCTGAGATGTTCTGGGGCATGTAGAGATGACGTTCCTATTGCACAAGCGTAGATTAGTGTCCAAAAAAGGCATCTGCACGAAGAAAGAGAAAAAACAATCAGGCTACACTGGCTAACACTGACAAGAGCAAGAGACTGAAAGTTCAGACCACATGAGAAGGAGCCAACTCTCTCCAGTAACTCAGCTGTGACCAGTTTGGATTGCCCAATAAAGATGGGTTAAAAACAGATTTCAGAAGAGCAGTTACCATAATGATCACAACTGGTGGTCTTTGAATGAACTGAAATGTAGAAATATTTTGGAAGAGAGCAACAGTTCTGATGTGGCAAGATAATTATTTCTCACACCACATAATCAGTACACTGACCTGCTTAATTCTTGCATTTCCACTTGTTCGCCTCACTATCTCACATTACATCCCCAGCTGTAGCTCAGCAGAGAATTTCAGAAACATGTGAAACCTCTTATGACTTGACAGGTGGATTTACATAACTCTTTCACCGGCGCTCAACTACCCATTATGTTTTTGCACCACTTTAGAAAGCAGCAAAGCACGGTACAGAGAGGTTGAGTGATGTACTCACAACTTTCTCTGGCAGGCTGCTCAATGAACTGCTTCTCTAGGTGTTAAACACAAGCCCTGTAGTATGAATAAGGAGTAACACACCACATAACAGAAATAAGCTTTTTGCCTTACAATTCTGTTCTTACCCACTCAGTTTACCTTCACCAACATCATGCCAGCTCCTGCCAGAATTACTCTTGAAGACCACAGGCAGCCCTAGATTTTTTTTTAATAAAAAATGGCAGTCAATAGACAATTTCATGCCTCTTGATTCAAAGAGCCCAACTCATGATACAGAAAGGATAGGATTTTCTGCAAGACAGCCTTCAGAAAATTTCCCCACCTGGTGAAATACGTACAGTGTGACCAATGTAAATGACACAAAGGCTCAGAGGCAGCTGGGGAGAATGAACGACTGAAAATATTTCCCTACAGACCACAAAAAGGCTTAGGCAAGTGACGTTCACCACAGCTACATTACTGAAAAGGTTCATTAATTCTTTAAATGGACTTTTCAGACATACACTCTGAGCCTAGGAGGGAAAGAGACATTACCTTTTAAAGCTTTTAAGACAAATTGATGGCACAGGAAAGAATAAGTAGAAGGCCCATATAAGATAAATGGTAGCAAAATGCATTTTCATTACTCTCTTCAAACGCAAAAGTTTGTTTACTTGTTAACTAGAAGACAAAGACTTTATCTGCAGACTGTTATAGAAAGTAGGAGTACAACCAATTCAGAAATCTAAGAGGGCACACTCCCTTCCCCTCCCACTTTCAGAAACAGTTCTGGCAACCACATCTCCCACAGTCAGCAGGATGACACAGCCCTGGTCCTGCTGCCAGCCTCGAGAACTCGCTCACTACAGCAAAGAGCTCATACCCTGATATAACGCAACATGTATAAGTGAAGAGGTTGATGTTATATTACTTAAAACTTGTCTTTCCCTGTTACTCTGACAGATTGTCCCCAGAGGACCTCTCAAACTGGCTACTTCTGATTTGTCCTGAACTTAAGAGAAAACAAACTAATGAAAAAAAATGAAAACCTCAAATAAGTGTCCTCAGCAGCACCGCAGAATCCATTTAATGGCCAAGCAATACATAGGCAAAAAACTTGTACAAGGTCTTGAAATCAGAGTGCAGAGACAAGGTGTGTATGTGCAAATATCTGACTCTGAGTGACTTGATTGCTGCCTTTTTTCCCTTTTGGAAGAAGAGGGCTTTGCTGGTTACATGTTTCCAGGTAATATGGATCCACTCTCCCATGAGCACATAGAGATGAATGATCTGCAGCATAAAATGTGTTGAAGCAACAGCAGGCAGCAATACACTCATCTGATTTGATGAGCTTGCCATTCCAGCTTTTCTGCTCCAGACTCTGGATTCAAATCTTATATTTCAGTCACAAGCAAAACAACCTTAAACAACACCATACTGCTTGCATGCAAAAAACCATCTCAAAACCAGCACAAACCATTATAATAACTTGATTTGAGTCAACAGCCTGTTTGAAGGAAACCAGAGTAGGAAAACAAGTCTAGACATCTTTCCCTCAAGAAAAAAAACAATCAAGCTTGTATAAGCTGGTTGAGTGACATACTTGGTGTGGAATGCATGGTAGTTTATGCAACATAAGTGACATAAACATTTGTGAGCACATCAGTATAGATTTTTATTTATTTTTCCATTTAATACTAGGTGACACTTTTTCTTCACAGTTAGTACATCTGCCCATTGCCTCCTCTCTTCATAGATGGCAGGCTGGACATAGGTATTTTTTGCAGCAAAATATTACCTTCTCACACATTCCTTGACAGTTAACATCTGAAATTGTCAGCTTATAGGTATTACAGTATTGTCAAAGAGATGTTGGTTTTACTTTTCTGCTCAGCTTCCAGAAAAACAGGTGAAGAAAATCCAATTGACACAAGACTCCTGAGCGCTCATCGCTGGCAGAGGTTTCTCTTTGGCCATTTCTGGAAAAGAACTGCCCGCAGATCTCTCTTGACACTCTGCATCTATGCAGATGTGTCGATTGCTGTACTTCTGTAACACAGACATACTGGAAGGAAAATTTACGTTAAACAAACATCCAGACTACATGCAGTTCCCTCTCCTGGCAACTTCACCTAAAGAATCGCTAACAGCACAATAAAACTACATATTTCTGATCAAATAATACCTGGTGAAACAGCAATGTTAAAGGCTATGAGCCTATGGCTGAAACGTGAAAAATGCTCCAAGCCTCCCTAAACCAAAACATTCAAACTACTACACTAGAGGTAAAAAACCAACCAAACAAAAAAATACCACTGGAAAAAAACGTATCGGAGAAGAAGACACAACCAATGCATACCTTCTCCCCTTTAGTTTAATGTCTTCCATAGAGACAGAAATTGGACATCATCCACTTTAAAACCCCATTTGTACTTTTCGTCTTTAGAAGCAAACCAGTAAAAACCCAAGAGTAGTTACAGGAGAACACGGGTTTACCTTCTGTGTTTTCCAACAGTTTATGTAGATCTAGAGTGCATCAATAGGCAGCTTCTTCCACATCTCTAAGCATTGAGCTGCAAGAGGCCCAACTGTACATCTAAAAGCAGCAAAGCTGAAACTAAACACACAGACCTGTGAAGAATAGAAGTGAGGCCTGAAGGTTTGTTATTACTTCTTTGTTCAGTGGGGAAAAGAAGAGAACATCCTCCTTTCAATTAAAGTTCACTTATACTGCTGCCTGTGGCAGCAGTATAACAGCAGTATAACATTTTTATGATTATTTAACGTTTTCAGTTAATGATGAATGAGGTAACAGAGGACAGACAAGATGCTGGAGGTTAAGAAGGCACTTAAAATTTGGAAAACTGGAATTTTTTTGAAAAGTTCTTTCTGAAGGACAGGAAGAGGAAGGGAGACATGCTGAATCAACACTTCTGTGACTTCACTTCAGAGAATTCCCCTACCAAAACTTTCAGTCTTCAGATTTCCTGGAGGTTTAAATACAAAGAAAGATCCAAAGACAACAAATACTACACACCTTATCTTGCTCAGATGTGTATTACGACATCGTAAGCAGAGATGATTTTTTTTTTTTAGAATAGCTTCTTCAGTTACCAGTTGCACACTTCCATTTATACTGGGAGATGTTTGAAATTGTGAATATTAGTGTAAACATTTACCCCAATAAACATTAAGCACTACTTTTTCCCTCATGATACAACAGGATCCATGGTAAAGCTGAGCCAACCTTTCACTGAAACGGAAAGCAGCTGCTGCTGCTGCTGTAAAAGGCTTTGCAGGCGAGCACACCAAACGCCTACGTGCTCGACAGGCACTATGTGAATTAATTTTTAACACATCAATCTTCTTCCCGGCTTATGGCGAGATTTGTGGTGCCAGCATGTCGAACCCCAGCTACACAGTTTGAAGTACCAACGATGCCACACCAAAAACACGTGTTGAAGACTGCTAAGCTCTCAGGTACGTTACCTCGGAAAGCAGCAATAGTGAACACCAAGCAGAGATCAGACATCCCTGTGCACGAGCTGTCTTAGAGCGTCCACCGTTGACACCGTTTGAGATACAAACATTTTGTGTGATAATGTCCTCTTCCATTAAGCGAATTCCTGAAAAGGCACCGCACCTCAGATTCAGCAGCACTGGTATCAGCAGACAGGCCTAGAAGAGATATCACATCAGTCACCTCCAGAGCTTGGACATTCATCTTTCATACAGGTTAGGATGAGCAAGGAACAGGGGGACAAGTTACACTACAATTATCGAAGTTGCCCACTCTCAAAGGCAGAATTTTCCCCCTCCCAACTCTCAGGAAAAGCTCAAATTTAGTTAGCCATGATGGACATTTCCTCTAGTCGAAGTTACCTTTGGAAGTATTTTATCTGGACTGAACGCACCTGAACTACACAAACACCAGTGCAGAACATTTGTGCTTCCCATAGGAGGTTACAGTGTTGCACCTAAATAGATTTCCTATCGTTACTTATTTAGACATTAAGAAACATGCTCATAATTCAGCAAAGCCTTAATAAAACCGCTTAATGAATGGAATAACCAACTCATGTGCTCAAGGCCACAGAAGTGGTAGAACTGAAGCCAGCATGTTCAAACCTTCTGCCCCCAGACTGGTCCATGCTTATTTTCACTTAATTATGAATGATAAAAAACAACTACTTGCCTTTAAGTTCTTATCGAGGGGCAACAACAGCAGATCCATAGAGACCCGTCCTTCATGCTTCCTGTGTAGCGCGTGGACTCATGTCAGTTGTAATGATGTGCCATGATAGAGCACAAGGCCAGCGTCTTTGAAGGATATTACAAATACACACATCCCTCAAATGCAAAAGGACAACTTCTCTTGTGTTAACCCAGCATTTCGGAATAAAGAGAAGCAATATTCATGTGTCAGCCTTTGAACAGCTTTGTTAGTAGAGAATAAAGCTGATTTTCTTCCCCATTTGCTACTGAAAACAATTGCTATGAAACAAGCTTTCTAGCACCATTAAAAATCTCAGTACTTTCAAAGCATTCCCGCTCTAGAGGAGCTGGATCTGCACCAGTATTCGCCAGTGTGACAGACAACACCTAGTTTGTCCATCCCACGCCCCACTCCGTTGAGATCACTGACACAGCACTACCAGTGATGACACAGACTGCCACCTTCTGTTAGAGCTTAGAACTGAAAAAGCCTGAAAAGGTGGATCTCGCGCAAACATCCAGCTTTGGCTGTTTTAACAGCAGGTTTTTTCCAAACCCACCGTCCCACATGAGCAGCCTCTCCACTTGTACATGACTAAGATCTAAGTCAGGCTGTAACAGATCTAAGCCTCCATGATCTCACAAAACTAAGTTCATTCTTGCCCACTACCTGACGCAGGTACTTTCACCAGTACCTCGTTCTGCAGAGCCAGCTGCTGCTGAGTGGCACAGATATTACCTCTTAGGCTCGAGATGCTGTTCCTCCAGCACAAGCAAATAAATACGCATGTTACACTACCACACTGACAAAAAAAGCGAGGCTAAGTTATTAATCCCTTCCTCAACCTGAACCTGAAGAATAACAGTTGTCCTCTTGAAGTCCCTGGACTGTATTTTGAGAACAGATATTGTGTCATTCCCTCCTCTACAAGAGGAGGCTGAGAAGCCATCTATCTACAACGGCTGGGGACAAGCTGAGCACCAATGTTGTGTCCCGGCAGCCCATGTCGAGGCAGGAGCTCCAAGGCCAACAAGAGGGATGTGAAGCTGCAGGTATCTCAGTGGCCAGCGGCCAAGCCAACCCTGCTGCCACAGCTGGGCCTCACAGGGACATGGAAGCAATCGCCCATCACACCTTCTCAAGTTCAAAGCTGAGTGTAATTACACTACCTTGCAAAGCAGCCCCAAGCCCAGCCGCTGTATCACAGGAAAACGTGTTAACAAGCAGAAGTAAGAAAAATGTGGAATGGTTCTGGAAAAGGACATTAGTGGGCTTTGAAGCTGTACTGTCCTTTTAAACACATGCTAGGTGGAAGTATTTTTTTTTTAAATGGAAGACTGCCTTATAATTTGGCTATGGATATCTAAAGGTAAAAAGAAAGCTGCTTTTGTGTCTATTCTGGATGAACAGCACAGCACCAGAAACTTCTACAAGCTCTTTAGACAGATCAAAATCCTAAATTCTCCGTTTTCTTCCATGCTGGGCTATACTATGCAACCTGTAAAACAGTACTATATTGTTAACTATTTACACGATAGTAGCATTGAGCCTACCTACTTCGGCACTGACATTACATTGGAAATTTTTGTGTTACCTTGTTTCTCACAAATTGTCTGTCGAGACAGAAGCATTACAATAATACACAGAATTCACAAACCTCTTCCTAGCATTCAGCAGCAGGCTTTCTTGGTCAGATAGCAGTTTTGCCCATCAGGTGAGCTGGCAAACAAGTGTTCATAGAGGAATATGCTAAAGTTAAGTAGAATTCACTGACCAATTCTGACACAAGATGAAATGTAGTTTGGAAGACCATTTTTTTTTTTTGGTATGTTTCTTTCTTCCTTTCCCCCACCCAAGCAGAAAAAAAATCAAGACACAAGTCTTCTGCCATACTAATGTATTCCATCTTTCAAAAAGAAAGACATGATTTTAATATTACTTAACAATATGTTAAAAAAGTAGCCAGTTAGGCTTCAGTGTTAATACAATTATACACTCTATAACAGATTTGATAGTGTGAGTACTGTTCTTTTTTAAATTTTCTCATTCTGCAAGTATTCTTACACAAGCTGGCTACAAGTCAGGAAAAAAAAATCAAAACACAAATAGCGTAACTTGTACACTCTTAAACAGTAGATTGTGAAAGAACCGAGGAAATACTTGTCCCATAAGAGCCTCTTTTTTCATGAAGTCATGTCGGGAGAATTCTGGAGCAGATGAAATCACAACTGACTAGGTCCATTCCTTTGTCAGGAGTCAGAATGACAAAACATAGCTAGATGCAGAAGTGACAGGAGCCACTGCAGATGATGCAAACTAGTATTTTGGCCTCCACCCAAGCCTAAGCAATTTAAAGTCTTTGAGGCCAAGGCATTCAGAAGGAGATGGAAAAGAGCTATTGTTCCAACTCCAACGGCATACAGCTACAATCAAGTAAGTCTCACTCACAGACTACAAGCACACAAGCTAACAAATTCAGGTAGAAAGTGGCAATTTTTCAGTCCGCAAGAATTATCAGGCCAAAGGGTTCAGTGCAGATCCACACAGCACTGGGGACAAGGCAAGGCAGCACTGGCTCAAGACCAGATAAGCTCTCAGCACAGCAGGACAGGTAAGTGGAGTTGTCGTTCATTGATTCCTGCAGGGTTCACTCCCCATATCATGTCATTTCAATGTGCAGCAAAGGTGGTTTTTTTCAAGCTAAAATTGGACCAGTTGATGGAAAGTCTCTGCCTTGTCTGCCTGGCAGAATCCAAGCAGAATCTGAAAAGAAAAGAAGCGATAAAGTGAAACATCAAACATCAAACTCCTTTTGAAGAGCAGCTCCTATTCAGAAAGACAAAACTCTTAAAATAAAATCACAGCATCATTTCAGTTGGAAGAGACCTTCAGGATCATCGAATCCAACCATAACCTAACTCTGGCACTGAACCATGTCCCTAAGAACCTCATCTAAAAGCCTTTTAAACACCTCCAGGGATGGTGATTCCACCACTGCCCTGGGCAGCCTGTTCCAATGCCTGACAACCCCTTTACCTAAAAAAATTTTTTAAAAAATCACTTGTCCATCACTCAAATATATTGTAAACCAGGTACTTCAAACACCACAGCATTATCAAAAGTAAGTGAATGAAGCAGCAAAGAACACTGCATATCTAGCAGCACAGGCTGATTTAACTAGAAACAGAGCTGGCAGTGCTTTATATACCAAAAATCCGGTACCAGTAAGAACGAGCGGTAGGTCACGTGTAAAACAGAAGCACCAACATCACAGAACACGGCTGCTGCTCTTCTGCATGCAGCACAGTTGTGTTGGAGACAAAGACCCGGGGAAAGGAGGTTTGTTTATAATACAGCAGATAAGTACCCACACGCATGGAAAAAGCACCTTTAGAACAAAAATCCACTTATTCACTCTCATTAAACACAATTTGTGGAAGAACTTCTGAAAAATGTCACTCCAGTGCCAGTTAATTCGTGCTGAAGCCCTTTACCGAGGCAAGGTGTGGTGTGGTTAGGCTAAAGGCTGCACGACAGCATCGAGGTAGCGCAAACCCCTCTCTGGAAGGCTACACGGCCAAAAACGGGAGCAGACAGAAGGAATGAAATAGAAAGGTACAGTGGAAGGGTAGAAGAACTGAATTTATGTTGTTATTCCAATGCTAAAGTTAGAAGTAGCTTGGAAAATGAACTCTGAAGTCAGGATGTAATTAATGTATCCATCTTTTAAACCACTTCAAAGCAGGAAGACAAAATGATGAATTAACAAGCCATCAGTACAAAGTATGAATTCAGTGGGCCTGTGCAGCTCATTGCATGGAGGTATTAAAATAAGCTAATTGTTCCTATAAACAAGGAGGAAAGCATCACGAACAAACCTGTCTGAAGTATCTTTTCCCAAATGTAAAACGTAAAGTTCTATTTGTTCAACACTTAACACCTAACATAGCATTTTTCTTCTTTTTTTTAAATACTGATCAGTATTTAGCCTGTGTGCATAGTAATATTCATGCAAACTTTGCTTATAGAAAAGAAATGGTAACTGAGGATATTCTGAAAGCCTTGATGTGAAACTGGGGGACACACAGACGATTCTGGCACTCATTGCTGTACTTGTGCCACTCAGCTAGGATCTGTGCTCTTAAACCTACACCTTTGGTGATGGTTACAGTATCCAGAATATCCGCTGGAACAGGATTTGCTATCTTACAACACCCACTTTTCTGCTAGGAGTCAGTTACTAAGTTGTGGAGGGTTTTTGTTTTTATTTAAACGACAGCATATGAGAAGAAGCACAACAGCTTTATGTGGACAGATTACAGCACTTTACCTTTTAAAATACTCTACTTCTCGCTCTGTTTCATCCATTTCCACACTGTCTAGATCAATGTCTTTGGGTAGAAACACATCATCTACGAAGGAAAAAGGATGGTACTACATTAGATTCCATGGGGAGGGGGGGAAGGAGAAACAAAGAAACTTGAAGAAGTTGTAATAAAGATGTTTTAGGAGAACTTCCTGAGCTTTGTAGACAATTGTTTATTCATGTTTTGTCTGAATTACTATAAATCAGAAAGACACTTAAACCCCATGTACTAGTGTCTTGCTCAGCCTTTAAGTTGTTACGCAGGGAACCAGGCAGAGATGAATCAACAGTAAATCTACTGATTACATTGGTAAAACCTGGAGTACACATGAAAATGGCCAAATTATACTAAGTGCTCAATGATTCAGATACCTAATGAATAGCATTCACTGCCTGAAATTTGTTTGCCTTATTATTAAAAAGGCAGCTGTAGAAATATTTTTTAAATTGTACTTATAAAGAAAAATATTTCAAGAATTCTTGGTTTGTAGAGCTGCTGTACTCCACCTGGGACACAATCACCAGGCTGTCTGGAGAAGTCTAAGTCATGTTACCTACAATTAACATTTGTTTTCTTGAGCTTTTTAAACATATTTTAATACAGCCTGAATTTAAGCCTCAGCTATAGCAACAAGTTTCTATAGTCTGTTGGTACATCACACTGTCTCAGTGTATGGTTATCTTTTGTATTTAAAAAAAATGCTTCAGAAAGCGTAAATTTTTGCGGAATTTGAGCATTTTCCCGTTAAAGTCTGTTTTCTTACTACATATATACTCTAATCTCATTTCTGAAGCAGCTTCAGGACCTGTTCCAAAAAGAGTGAGACAAAGAAACTAACTGAAAACACCCAGTACATCAGGACTCTCTAGAACGCTTGAGATTATGAGAACAAACAAGTCTCTTCTAAAGGCATTCCTGGTAGATCCCCTTCAAACGTCTCCAGTCTTTTCTCTCTGCTCCTAATTCGAGAGTTTGGTCTTACTCCAATGACTGGAGTACATTCTTCTGGGTAAATTAAAAATAAAACAAAGGGTTTAATGTTATATTATTGCTTGACTGACAATGAATGGAAACATTGAACACCACAAGAGTTAAAAAGACAAACTGGTGGGCTGACTCAGCCCAGCCAAAAACCACAAAACCAAAGCTGGGCTCTACACCTAGTACTTGCAACAAACAGCAATTTGGTTTACGTTTTTGTAACAAAGCTTAATCACAGAACGGTTGGGGTTGGAAGAGACCTCTGGAGATCATCCAGTCCAACCCACCTGCTAAAGCAGGTTCACCAGAGCAGATCACACAGGAATGCATCCAAAAGAAATAAATGCATCCAAAATGAATGAACGTGAGTATTCTGGAACACTGGCAGAACCTGCTAAATGATTAAGGTCTTGTATCTCGATGTGCTTACCAGATAGATAGTGAGAACTGCAATATTAAGTCATTCTGGTGAACAGATATTTAATTCATGCACCGTTACCACTTGGCTACTGGGTGATGGCAGGGAACGACGAGCTGCTTCAAGCAGACACGTCTGTACCCCCAAAGTGCTGTCCCGAGGGGCAGTCCCAGTAGGGACCACACACGTGCAGGAATCAACTGGTGCCCCAGAACGGCAGTTCGATTGGCTGCTGACAGCGCAACCAGCTGGCACCGCATTCACTTCTCAAAAAACCAGAAAAGTACATGGGGAAGAAAGCTATGCAAGTGCAACTTGAGTCAATTCAATCTTCTATGGCTTTATTATTTCTATCAGATGAATAAAAACCCCACCAATCTGTTTACTAGCACAAATTAGTATTCACATGGAAAAAACACCAATATCATCAACTAATTAAGATCCCACTGTTAAGTTTTCACTCTGGCAAATTTAAAATAGTAAAACAGGTTTTTCATTTACTTTACCTGTTAATGTGAAGAGAATTATATGAAGGGAATTATTTCCACTGAGAAAATGCATACTTAGTCATGAATGATCATTCTTTGGCAGCAGAAACCCCTTCCTTTCCTTGCTCAAAGAGTTAAGACCAACTTCAGACTACACTCTCAAGGCTGAATGAGCAACAACCTTGTATTTAAAAAAGTTCAAAATGGATTTCAGCATACTACCGAATTATTTTAAGTATTGCTTTTAAGCAAGATAGACTTTCTTAACTGACAAAACCCCCACAGGAAACCATTAGCCTACGCTAATGTATTCATTCTTTAAAGTATCCTACACCTCTTTACTAAAACTATATGCATCTCCTAATTGCTATAATTACAATCACTTGAGTTTTCCTGACATCAGCTTTCCTGTTTCTCTAATTTACATTGGCAGGAATAACTGAAGATAAAGATTTCAAACTTCTGAATTTAAATGGTAACAATAAAACAACCCCAAGTTCTTCAACTTTCTCATACACTTACCAATGGAATTGTTGACTTTGTCCCCTTTTTTCTTCTTGTTTTTCTTGTTCTTGCCTTTTGGTTGAGGAGAATCTGCAAGTATTAGCTTATTATTTTGTTGCTGTTCACTTGGTGAAGGGGATTCACTTGTTACGGGTGCTTTCTCTTCCTTTACATGGTTCAACTGTTTTTTGTTGTTATTGTTTAATTTCTTCTCCTCTTTTTTAGGTTCTGCAAGTGTTGGGAGTTCTGCTGCTTTTGCTTTGGATTCTATTTGGTTTCTGGTTTTAGTCTGAATCTCGGCTGCTTTGGGGGATTCAACAGGTTTTTTCACTTGTTCAGCACACGGTTTGTTTATCTGCTTTAGTTTCTGTTTGCTGTTTCCTTCTTTATGTTGATGCATAATATCAAGCAGAAAGGAGAGGGGCTCATGCTGCTTTACACCCCCCTCTTTCTGATAAAGCAGCTTGGAGTCTCTAGCGTTTACAGGACTGGAGAGTTCACAGCCCGGCTCCGAAACCGGCCTCTGTTCCGTGTGATTCACGTGTCTTGCCAGTGAACCAGAGGAGGTTTCTATCTTTTCTGATTGCTCAAGCGTACCATTCTGAATGTCTTCGGGTGCGTCTGGGACAGATGCCTTCACTGCCTGGCAGTTTCGAGTGAGCATGTCCACCTTCTGACAGTCTTTACTTGTCCGTTCTTTCTTCTTTTTCTTTACAGCCCGCAACTGCTGGAGTTCTTGAAGCCGCTGTAATTCTTGTTTCAGCCTCTCTTCTTCTTCCTCTCGCCGTCTCTGTTCCTCAAGCAACTGGTGATGCTCCCTCTCCCTGGCTTCTGCTTCAAGTCGAGCTTTTTCTTCAAGCTACAAAATAACAATAGGTTTATTGAAAGTGATAAATATTCTGGAAATGAGAGTTTTAGGGATTACTACTACTTTTCTCTATGAATGTTATACATCCTAGGATGTTAACATATGAACATACTTAATCCAGAAGCCTGCACAGCAAATAAATAGCTACTTATACAAAAGCTGCCCTTTAAAGTACATTAAAAGCCCTTCTATATTTCTGCGCTATGTTTTGTAGCATATTTGACTGCTGTTAATACCAACTGCTGATCTTTTTGCTACTGCTAAGCCTAACTCCATATCAAAGTTTCCTACAACCACAAAAACCCGCTGAAGACGAAACATTCAGCTTCATCCTCAACAACTGCGTGTATTACTAAGGTGACTCAGATTTGCATCATGCTGCATGGTTTACCCGTTCTCTTGCTATGACAGCAGAGTTGCTCTGTTTCAACGTTCAGGAACATTAGGAAGAGCAATCATTAAAAACATTTTACAGCAAAATACTGAGCACACTAAAGCTACATTAAAAGTTGTAAAAAATAATAAGGATGGTAAAGCTTTCTGTTGTCAGCCAGGAGTTCATGAGCCACATGAAAAAGACGCACGGAATTTTTTTCCAGCCATTACTGCAAATGCCTAAAATTTTGTTGTGCAGCATTGATCTTGCATCATTAGCAAAATGAAAGAAAGTAATACACCAACAACAGTCATGTCCGTTTATTTTCTTGTACATTTTGTGCCTGTATGGGACTACTTTTTCACAGTTGTACAAGTAATGCAAAAAAAAGTATAAGAATCTTCCACTTCTTATGCTCAAACTGCATTGCAAGGACAAAGTGAATTTTGCAAAGTGAATTTCGTTTATAAATAACTAAGCCCCCAAGTTGATGAATAGTGCTACAACATCTACATAAAGAATATAACTTGTGAACATCAGGTCTTCCAAACACATGGAAGCACTTAAAGAATGCAGAATTAGTGCCAGCAAGCAAATCCACAAACAAGAAATATTTACAGTGTAGTCACACAACATGCTTACCAGAATTCAAAACCAATCTCATTTCATCTTGAACTCTACACCCAAGGCCTATACCTGAATTGCAGTAAGAAAAGCCGGTTTCCTGCTTGCTCAACTTAAATATATATATTTCCTCTATGAACTCAGAAAATATTGTTTTCAAAAGAGAATTTCACTGTTACACTTCAGAGTTTTTTAGAAATGTTTTTGCCAGTTTCCATTTGAATGCAACCTGTAATTTTATTCTTCCCCGCCTGCTCTCTGCAGCTTGCCACTCCAGCTTGGGATGGCCCTTTGTGTCATCACGTGGCATGGCACTTAACCTCTTTCAATCAGGACAGCAAGGTGCCTCGTGCAATCACTTTAAAAATACAAAATCTCGACTTTTCCACTCTCATAAAAGCACTGACCTTACGTTTCCCGGCTTCCTACAGAGATACTTCATCATAACCATTATCGCAATAAAGAAACACTAGTTTTCTAACCTCCCCCACTTCTAAACATCGATTCTACAAAACAATCAAATTCTCAATATTTCTGACGCTTAGAAAGAGCTTTCTGAAGTGCGGGAAATTCCAATACAGAGCTGACTTGCAAAAAAAACCCCGTGACAATGACATTGTGAGGAATCTTCCCAGTCTACTCCGGAACTCCTCAGGCAGCCTCAGAACAGGTAAGTACCTGTGTACGTACAAACAGGCAGCGTACCACAAATCACACAGAAACCAATTACAGCATTATTATGAAGTCAGGATACAGTGGAATGCAGATTCAAAAACGCGAGGTCTAAGATAAACATACTTTTACATCTTACCTTTCTTTGCTTATGTCTGGCTCGCTTGGCTGCCCGAGAACTGCTTACTGGTTTGGTTTCAGAGCTGTTTATAAATTGTAGCAAGTCTTCCACCTTTCGGTGGTCAACAACACTTTCCCTTTCAGAGATCTGATCTGGTTTCTTGGGCTGTTCCTCTTTCCTTTTTGTTAGACGTAAACGAAGCTTTTCTCGCATCTCTGCATAATTTCTACTGGTTGGTGCAGCTGGAGGCTGAAGGACATGAGAGAAAAAAAAATAATCAGTGACTAAATGTACCTATCTCACTGACTTAATACTTTTGAGATTTTGAAATTTTAGAGGCCTTCAAATAAGGTGGAAGATCCAAATCTGAATATCAAACTGCTAATTGTTTGTATGTGTATTTTCCAACTGAATGAATGATCTTGTGGAGTAATGCGTAAGTGAAAAGACAAAGAAATGCTTTTAAAAGCAAGAAAGGAGATTTCCTCCTTCTTATGCGACTGGCACACCACATTTGAGAATGTGAAAGGAGCAGACTTTTGCTGCTGTTTCCATTCACTCTGATGTCCGTTTCAGAGTTTGGGCTACAGGGACCCCTCGGCAATAACTGCGAAGGCTCAGGACCCCCACATGTGCCCACACACCTCCATCTGTGTGGAGCCACACCAAGTTCAGCTCATTAAACCAGCAGAACAAAGCCTCTTAACTTAAAGATCCCGTAGTGTTCTGCCACCTCAGCAAAATGAATCACGTACTGCGCAATCAGACGACCAAAGACAGATCAACGATGGACATGGTGGGAACGTGCAACGTGAAACGGGATCTCCTCCCTGCCTCTGTCAGCCACAGGGCAGGGGCTTTTAATTCCCTTCAAGCCCTAAGGTGAAAGTGCATCTGACCAAATACACGGCCAATAAACTGAGCTTTCACTTCGAATAGGAAAAAAATGCCAGAGACGCAAATTCTACTAGTTAACTGATTACCAAAACAGACTGTACATAGGATATACAAAATGAGGCCAGCAGGAAAATGAAATTTGAAGTTAAGTTGCCACATTAAGATTTTTCTTAATAGCTTTTATAATTTCATTTGTGCAAATGAAAAGATATGATTACAAGAATTCACTGGAAATGTTACCGGGATGAAGTTAACTTAAGGATGCTTCAAACAAAGTGTTAAACATTAAAATAAAAACATAAGGGAAAAGATTTTGTATAATTTGCATGCTTTAGAACTTCATAATTCTTCAAAACTCCCTTTAAATACAACTCAGTGCCTATCAAAATGTACCAGTAAAGAAAATTGTTTGCAATATTGAAAACTGAAAATGCGGTTTGGGTTTTCCTTTCATAAAAGTGTAATTTAAACTTACACTGCCTAAGTTCTAGATAATTTTTTTCTTTTTTTCCTTTTTTTTTAAAAAATCAAGTAAAACTGAATACTTTGAGGATTGCTGTTTTTAAAAATAGGAGAATGGCTCATAAATTGCCATGAACATTTCAAAAAATATCCTATATTAACTGTACTTTCACCCAAGCTCACCACATTATTTATAATTACACTACTACAGATGAGTGCACTAATTTTGTAAAGTTATTTAAATAGCTCAATGCCCCTGTTGCAGCTTCAGTCAAATATGGTATTACCCAAGTCAGTTGCTTCCTAAATCTTTTAGTCATTTTTATTGCTCTTGAATTGCTTTCAACTGGAAAAGTTTGTTTCAATTCTTCATTTCAAAGAGGGAAATTACTTTCTAATTTACTCCTTTTACTACTTCTCTTGAGCGAGCTCCAGTGCCACCCCCTTAGTTGCAGTCTGATAAACCACATGGAATCACCAATGAGTGAGGGGCAAAAAAACAAACAAAAATTTTAAATCCAACAACTTACTCCTCCATGGCCGAAGAACTCACAGTAACAGCAGTCACAGTATTTTCCTTCCTTCTGATTTGTGGAAGTTGAGGTACTGGAGCTATGCTCCGAACAGCTGTCTTCATCCTGGCTCTCCTCTCCATCATACTGTTGATGGTCATACGTGTTACTGTTCTCACAGCGATGGCCCTCGCAGTCAGGATCACTACATTAAATTACGAAAAAGCTTGTAAAAACTCTGGATTATAATAAATATTAAAAAAAAAAAACAACAAACCAAACAAAACAACAAAAAACCATATACAGTTATATGTACATCTACCAGGAACAATGACCCTCAAACTGGGATAACAGCCACCAGTGATGCATCAAATCCTAAACCCTTCATCCAGTAGCTTGCAAATGGAGGTGCTCAAAACCAAGAAGCAATGTAAGATGATACATGGGAAAGTGATTTGTAAAAACTCATTTAGTGACTCACTGAATGAGCAGACTAGCGAATGAGTTTTGGAACTGTTCTTCCTGGGTTTAAACAGGTAAAATAGTTTCAGAAGTAGTGATTTTAGCTTTTTTAAATTGAGTTGTTTCGAAACTGCTGCCAATCTTATCACTTGTGGTCTGAAGAGAGCTGTGCAGTTGCAAAGTTCTCAACTTATTTCTAAAATCCCCTGAGTTTAGATAAATTTTCAAGCTCTTGACTTAAACAAAAAATTCAAGGTCAGCTAAAACCAAAATGTTCCCATCACCCTGTCTGCAGCTTTGTTTTCAAGGGGCAATACCAGCATGCGTAACTGAGCTTTGCATAACTGTACACCCAACATATCTAACTGCCCAGTTCTTCTAAAACTGATGTGATCTTCCTTCAAAAGTAAAAAGCTTTTTTTTTTCCTTAAATCTACTCATCTAGCATTAGTATTTCATTGTTTTTATGTTAGAAAGGTGAAAATAGGCCATAAACTGTCTTAGCTGCAAAATACACATCAGCCTTCTTTCCAACCTCACTTCCCCCCACCAGTAAGGTTTTCAAGAATACGTGAGCAGGAAAAACGGTTCAACTTCAGTATCCTAGCTAGGGAAAAGGCGTGCAAAACTCTTGTGCATCACATCAGTGCAAACACTGAGCAGTCTGGGCAGCCCTTGCAGCGTTAGCATCACGGTGCCCAGCAGGATGGAGGGAAGCACGTGCTGGGGGTAATTCCACAATTCCACAGAAACCAAAGCTTCATTAGTTTCATCGCTCAGTTGCTAGACTGAAAGACTAGAACATAAAGCAGTTTTTCCTATTATAGCACAACACTGATTCACATAGAGTGTAATAACTGTTTCTGGGTTCTCTCCCAGTTTGTGCATTATGAACTGAATTACTTTATCATGTTAGCACCTGGGGACAATGACAGAAGTTGGATTTCTATTGCATTAAATAACCTATATTCAATTCTCTCCCTGCACTAGGTATGAAAGGTTCTCTACAAAATTGCAATAATTTCTCAAGTGTGAAAGAACAGTTACTTATTTTGTGGTATCATCAATAAAACCATTCGATAACAGAAATAAGGGCATTTTTAGAAGCACCTCAAGTATGCAGTTATTTACCTCTGCCTAAATCTCACACCAGCTCCTGAAAACCACTGCAGGAGCCAGGAGACAACATCCATAGCAACCGTGACCACAACCCCACAGAGGTCACAGAGTACTTGGAACAATGACCCAACGGCTTTTCTGTTGTGCCTGCACTCATCAGAGCTACCAACGAGTCGGCACCACTGTCTGTCTGCCATAGTACACGACACTGCCAGAAGACAGCTCTACCAAAGTCCTCCCAACCTCCGCAGCCCTTGAAGCCTTCAGAAATACGAATATCCTTCCACATTACACCCTCTCTATCAATGGTGGGACTTATGCCTAAGTAGTCTTAAGTGCAGTCAGGAGAATGTGTTACTATGTGGCAGGTTTCAAGACCATGTGTGACCTTCTTAGAGTTTGAGCTAAATCTGTCTACGGACTCCTTAAGTTTTCACAGCTTTTCATTCCTGCTTGCCTTGTAATGCCAACATGACAGAAAACAGACACATACAACAGGCTTGTGTCTCAGCAGCAGCAATCACTGCTGGCAATGACAGTAATAAATAGACCTTGATTTATTTATCCGAGGCCACATCACTAAAAGTGAGTAAACATTTGTTTTTAAACCGCTGAACTCAGTAAGTAGATTCTGCAACGGAAATCACATCTGTAAAGTCTCACACCAAGTTATATACTAAGTACCAGAACTCAGTCTTATTTGCTGAAGACACCAACAGTTGTTCTTTCATGCTACTACTATTGGCAAAGGAGAAAAGGTATCTCTATTTCAATTTTGCTTCCATTGTAAAAAAAAGACAACAAAATAACAGCAAGAAACTTACCTGCAGACACTTGGTGGGGCACTTACAGAGCTGTCTGTGGTTGAAGTGGGAGGTGCAACTGTAGTAGGACAAAGACCTGAATGAGGATCCACAAACCCAGGGGCTGTTGCAGCAGTTTTGGGGAAGGAAGGAGCAGCAAGATTTGGAAGATGTGGTGTGGAGGCTGGAGACAGTGCAGCAGGAGACAGTGAAGGAAGGGATGCTAAACTGGTAGGACTATTTCGTGGTGCAACTGGTGCAGAATGTCTATGGTCCTCTTTATTGATGTTGTGGAACACTTCACCTAAATTGGGAAAAAACAAACAAACAAACCAACCACTTACTAATTGTTCCTAATTGTAAGTCTCCGTTAACTACCCAAACAATCACACAAAGCCCTGGATGTTCTCAGTTTCTGTAAAAATAGGGTAGTATTTCAACAGCTTTCTATTCAGTCCTAAACTCTAACACCAAAGTATTTTACAAAGTTCTTTAATCCAGGTGTACAGAGACTATAGCTCAAGAGTAGTAAGAACAGCGATGATCAAAAATCATCAAGATACATAATATCACTAAAATAAACACATATAAATCTTTATGGCTAGTTGTGCATTATAATTCCTTACCTATTGATGAAGGTCTCTTGGATGATACTTTGAACTGGTTGCTGCTTGACTGCACTGTGGTTGCTGTGCAGGAGACAGAAGAAGTGGCAGACGAGGTTGCCATGACAACTTTATTAGCTTCCATAAAGGCATCCTGGAAATTGTACAGACATTTCTTCTTCGCAGCATTTTTTTTCTCTTTGCTGTCAGTAACTGCTGTTGCTTCATTGCTAGACGTAGTAGGAAGCGCTTCGGGTCTTATTTCTGAGAGTGCTGGTGCTAATATATCACTCCCTTCAATTGAAACACACATAATAATTAAGAATCACAGAATTACAGAATTGTCTTCATGGCATTTGGAATTAAACATTCAATAATTTACACACGGACAATCAAGGAAATATTTTTAGTGATGGCTTGGTAGGATTAGTGAAGTGATCCTCCTTCCGCCCTCCCTCCCCCCTAAACAATATAGCTGTAACAAAAAAGTACTAAGAAGTCCCAGAGCTAAAGTCAAAAACCTTAAGGTTACAATTTTAAGAACACTACTAAATGTGTGTTAGTAAAGAGCAAAGATACTACAGATACCTTTAACCATTTATAATTTAAAAAATAAAATTGAGCACCATTTTACGTGCTAAGTACATAAGCTTCAACATCTGAAACACAGGTTAGCCATGCCACAATTATAAGCAGGAACAACATATCCTTCTATCAATATAACATCATACATCTTATCTTTACTATTGATAATTCCAGCTAACTGCAATAACACCTCTGTGACAGACCTTCCACACAAGCTCACTGCTAACGATCTACTGGAAGAGCTACCTATAATTACATTTGTAAATGGATGAGCTATGCTACTGGGGAAGTTTTCTGGAGGTTTTTAATGCCTTTCCTTTTAAATATCACTGTAGTAGCTTAACACAAGGTAGCAGCAGATCAGCCTGAAAAAAGGCCAACACACAAAACCAAGCCTCCTTTTTCATACAAGTCAAATAAAAAAGGCCTTTTCACATTTGCTCTGATGAAATTGAAAGATGTATCTATATATCTATATACATATACATTGTTACTTTTATTCTATTCCCTTTAACCATCAGCATTTCCAAAGGTTTCCTGGCTTAAATTAAGTTTCCTGGCCTCTGTCTTTTCGCATGACAATGCAGTTATCTCTGCACATTATAAGAATACGATGTGTTACCAGTGTTCTTACGACCCTGTAGAAAAAGAGCAGGCCTTTGTGCCAGAAGATCAAAAGTTATACAAGTTTCCCCTTAATTCTCATTTCTACGCAAACCCAAACTTCTGAAGACAAAAATACCTCTCTACAACGACTGCAGGTGAAAAATAGCATGCTATTCTTTCGCCTTTAGCATCCTCTCCCCAATACATAAGAATTTATCTTTCAATTTTCAACCCCACTGGAGCAGAAATAGCAGCAAATCTCTGCCAGAATCCTGTCTTATAAAACCATGATGATGAAACCTGCCATTCCTGGAAAAAAAGTGCCATACTCTATTTCAAAACATGACACTTCTGACGAGTCAGTGTGAAGTAGTAAGGAACCCTCACCAGGAATTGTATCAGGCAAAAATGTAGCAGGATTCCAGTTCTTGTCATTCATCATCTCTGATCCCCAAAGACTTATAAATTTAGAGCTATTCCAATCTGGAGTGCTGCCAAAACAACTTGGATAAATATGATCTTGAAGAGATGCATTGAATACTTGATGCTTGTTTGTATGATTCTGAACTGGAGCTGGCGGTAATGCCTACAAAAATAAAGAGTATTTTCCTCATTAACATTCTGTTTGCTTATACAGTCACTCCAACAGCAATATTCAAATCACAGTGTTTCAATTGTAAAGGCATTATAAAAAGCATAATAAACAGTATTTCCCTGAATGATAAAAAGACTAGTTTGTTCATTTTTAGTACAGATAATATATTACACAGATTGTATGTATACGTACATAATTTATCATCACAAACACTGCTTTTAGATTCAGCTGAGATATGAATTAAAAAAAAAAAAAGCACTCTCCAAAAATACTTGGGTTAATATATATTGGTAGGCCTCATTTTTAATTAAAACCAGTACTTGTATGAATGTAGAACTCATTAGGAATTATTATCTTTCTAAGCCCAAGCTGCCAAAACCAATCCTCTGTGAAATGGTAATCACCACATAAGACAATTGTGATAAAGAGATTACAAACACTTCAGAATTGAAAGTAAGAGCAGTAGAAAAATAAAACTTATGATTTGAAAACATAGTTTTAAAGTTGATTATTTTATTCTTTTTTCACCTCCAAGTATTAACAGATTCCCAACTTAAAAGTGAACAGACAAGGAATACATCCTTTTATTCTAAGAAGGGAGGAAAAATTAAAAAGAACACACACTTTTTCCTGTTTATAGAGGTAAGTTGCTCTGGTTCAGACCATTTCTTCCAGCTGAAATTATTTACACACTTTCTCAAATATAACTTTCTTCCAGAGACCTTGTGCAACGCAAGTATTACGTTCGATTATTGTCACCTCTACAAAAAAGCCAAGGAATGTGATTTTTGTTCCACTCTTGCACTGGATTTGATGCAACAAAAGGCTACACAGAAGTAGACGTAGATATTAAAAATACTAGTTGCATCAAATAACATTTCTCACATGAAAATCTAAACATTCACAGCCAAGCGAACTACTTATATACCCAGCCTCCTTTTTCTATACAGAAGTATTTTCATTATCTGACTGATGGTGAAGGTGAGAGGGGTTGGAATATCCTGCAAAAAAGAAAACTCGCATACATGGGTACAAAGAAACACTTCACAGGGCAGAACAGCCTGTCCATGATGAACCAAAGCCTGATCCAGCAGGGATTATGAGCTCATTATTAGATCATTCACCACCAGCTCTGCTGAATTCAGCTGGCTCTTCAAAGGTGAAAGCTCCCTAAAGCTTCAGCTTCCACATATGTCTTTCTAGCTCCAGCACAACATAGATACACACAGCCCAGCTGGTTCAGGGAAAGGAAGCAGAGATCAGGGATGGGAGCTTGAGCAGACTGCTCTAAGGGATGTAAAAAGAGCTCTGGAAAGACGGCAGAAGGTGGGGTACAACAATCGGGGGTTTCAGAAGAGCAGCACTGGGCTGTTGAGAAATGGCAGGCTGGCACGCTGCAGGTAAGGAATGGGTGCACTGCAACAAAGATAAGGAAGGGACACCCGTATGACAGGAAAAAAGAAAGTTGATGATAAGAAGGATAGTAAGTAATAGTTACCTTATTGAACTAACTACTCTCCTTGAAACCACAATATCACAGGGCCAGATGAAAGGGAGACAGCAAAAATATGTACCACATGACAAACGCTTTCCTCCTTTCAGCATCACCCAGAGTTTGACTGATTTAAGCACTATGTGAAACAACACCACAATAACAGTCATGCTTGCTTTGACTCATACTTCTGAAAAACAGTCACCTGGTCCCAATCCTTGTTCCACATCTTCCTCTTGTTACTTACAAGTTTTGGGTCAAAAGAATTTTGCAGAACCTGCAAAAAGGCAAGTTCTCTCAAAGCACAAAACCACTGTGTCTCAATTGCCTCAAAAAAAAAAAATTACTAGTATTTTGAAACGTGGGAATATTATTGCCAAAATTGAATATTAAATTTTGACCATCAATATATAGGAAATTATGATTTAATTAGTCCTATCACACTGACTGAAGTCCCATTACTGTTTCCACCACTGAAGACTCATCTGACTTCACATTCTTTCTAATCACAGTAAGGAAATTATCAGTCTTCCTGACAAAAGCTACCCTGAGCCCTGCTGCACGAATCTTCCACCGGTTCTGTATCTGCCCTGATTCCTACCTGTCAGTATTCCCTCCAAAAGTGCTACTATAAACAGACCACAATTTAAAGCAACTTCATTGTTTCATTGATACTCAGTCATACTGGTTTATACAGGTGTACAGAACATTTCCTGGGGCCAAGGTGCATTGCTCTCTTCCGTTAGGCTTACCTTGTTGTGTGTAAAGGGAGAAGCTGTATACAGGGTGGGATGGATAAGTGGACGAGGCAGATGAGGAATTGTATGCAATGGTATATGTCCATGGATGTGAGGATAAAGATGAAGTGCAGGATGTGCAGGTTTTTCAGGGTTCATAAACTGGTGGCCAGCAGGCAGGCGTCCAGTTGCAAGTGCAGAGGCTGTTAGACCTGAGGCTTCTTGTTTGCAAACATGACATTCACAAGCATTTGGACCTTGGTCAGCCTGCAAAAGAAAAAGAAATAATACTAAAAAAAATCTAGCTACTTGACAGACAATAAAACCAGATATTTCCCCATCCTTTTTTTTCCTTAATAATTATTTATATTATTTCATTTTCCATGCATCAATTAATATTTTCAGAGCAGCCACAGAATTCTTTCAACTAATACCAATGGAAAAAACCTCATAGTGAAGTAAAAGCACTAATGGAGGAATCCTTATCTTAGTTAAGAAAAGAATGCCCTAATAATTGACAGCGTTTCATAGTACACATATATGAATGTATAATTGACAACTAGTGACATACTGACACAGATAACCAAGGACAGACAGCAATAGGAACCTCAACAGCATTTGATTAATTGCCACACTATAAAAAAATAAATTACCCCACTATAAAAATCAAACTGGATTATTATTTTCCACAATTTTCCAAGCATATAGAAAACCAGTATGTGTAGCAAGTAGCAATAAGGGTTGTTAGCTGATGAAGTCGGCAGTAGCCCTGAGCTGCACTGGGCAGAGCACTGCCGGCACATCAAGGCAGGTGATCCTTCCCCCTGCTCAGCACTGGCGAGACACTGGGAGTACTGGGGCCAGTTCTGGACTCCCCAGTAAGATAGACATGGACCTACTGGAGTGAGTCCAGTGAGTGACCACAAAGATGATTTAGGCCTTGGAGCATGTCATGCAAGGTGAGGCTGAGAGAGCTGCGACTGCCCAGCCTCCAGAGGGAAGACTCGGGGATCCTATCAGTGTGTGTCCCCTGACCAGGCGGGGAAGAGGAGAGCAAGGGGACAGAGTCCGCTCAGTGCAACCCATTAAAGGACAAGAGGAAATGGGCACAGACTGAAATAGAGAATTTCCACTCAAGCTTAAAGCACTTATCTATTTGTGAGAGTGGCCGAACACTGGAACGTGTTACCCATAGCAGTTCTGGAGCTGCCATCCTTCATAATACAGAAAACCCGACCAGCCAAGTGCTGAGCAACCTTCTCCAGATGACCTTGCTTTGGGCCCGAGGGCTGGCCTAGACTATCTGCAGATCTCCCTTCCAAACTCAACTGTTCTGATTGCGTGAACCAGACATTTGCCTCAAAAAATTTCATAATCGCACCAACCATAAGAAATCCACGCCTTATTAGAACCTTTTACTGATCTCGAGGTATCATTAGCCTCTGTTGTCTCAAAAGGATTCAAGACTTTGGAAGAAAAGCAGCCCAGGGAAGAGCAGCTCCATTTCCCTCTCTCAGCTCAGTACTTTTTCCTGCCACTGTCGTCTGACATCTCAGTGGAAGATAATTTTACCAGAAGCAATACCAGGAACACTTCCCAATTGCTATTTCTTCCACAGCAATGTGACAGCACGCGTTTTTCCAAAAAAGAGTTGACAGGTGTTATTCTTCTTAAATATGCCTTCCTTCAGAAACAAATAACTCTTCATTATAATTTAAAAGCATTATAGCCTTTGACACAAGGTATATTTTAATGACGAAAGATTTAATAAACCAAATACAACGAATTAATTAGGTGTCTAGAGAGGAAAAAAAAAAGACTTTCTTATTAAAAAAAACCAGTATTATCAAGAAACCAATACTAACCTACTAACAAGTGAAAATGGAAAAAAATATGTCAAACAACATGGTGAGATTCATAATCACATTTTGACAAACATTTGGATTCTGAGCATGAAAAGGAAACCAAAGAGGAATAAAGATACCGAGTAAATGAGCAACCCCAACAGGTAATGCCAAAATATCGCAAATGCACATGACATGTACCAGTGAAATCAATCACTTGAATGCAGTGTTACAAGGTAGATACTCAACCCTCATTAGAAAAATCAGGCTAAAAAAGAAGTCATTAGGAGTTCCTCAGAATAATTCTGAGAAAATTATTTGCCTTACAAGGAAAACAAAAGAAAGGTTGAATCTGCCTTTTAATCCTCTATTTTAATGTGCTTCCCTAAGGCAAGTAGACTTACATAATCTCATTTGATTTTCCACAACAAGTGCTGAATCTGTTCATCAGTTTCAAACTAGTTTGAGAGAGGTCTCAGCCCATATGAGTATTATGCCACTGGTCAGCCATACACAGAAAAAAAATCTTGATACACTTACTGAAAGAAAAGTAGCTTAATACTCTTCAAACGTACGAAAATACTTGCAGTGGAAGGTCCTAAAAACACCCTAACCACAGGGGAACATCCAATGGGAGTTCCCACCTGACCGCTGCCTGAGCTCGCAAAGGTGCCCCCTCCGTTGTGGATTCTTTTGTACAATAAGCAACAAAAGGGACTGGTGCGTTCTCCCTAAAAGCAGCAGGCCCGTGCTGGAGCTGCAGGGTAACTCGGATTAAAAGCCACACAGCCACAAAGACAAGGCCACTGGATGCTTTGCTCAGCTGTTACACCAGACACCACGACCTGCTGGGCAGATACTCTCGGCTTCATTCTCTAGGTGGTTTGGTGACCTTACAACAAAAAGCTTAATGATCTTAAACTATTAAAAATCAAAACCACACACACACAACCAAAACCCCATCAACTGCCCCAAGACTCATAGCCATAAGTCATGCAATGGATTTAACTACACAGGCTTTCAACAGGGAAAGTTAGTTCTCAGATGTAGTATTATGTGCTTGCTAATTAAGTACTCACATCAATTCCCCCTAACTCCTCAATTAATTTCAAATAACTTAATATTAACCTTTAACACAGAACAAGATCGAATTTCCAAGCAGAAACGCTTCTTAGCTTCTGTTTCTCGCTCATACAGGCAGGAATAAACATTTTGCAGTCTTCAACTGAAGCCTCCTTTAATACAACTAACAAGTCCAAATTTTGACTAAAGGAAGATACTGGCCATGACAACATACAATCAGTTGAAAAATATTTTAGATATCATACCTAGCTACTGATAACTTAGTATATTAAAAGTAAATGTTAAACTGAAGATGCAAATGTATTATCATTAAGGCACCTACATTTTGTAAGTTAATTTAGTGCAAGGCTTTCTTTTAGATCACTATACCTGCTGACTGGGGTAAGACGGCGGTGGACTATCCATTTTCGCTTCATCTTTCCTTAACGCCCTTTTTCCTAGAGACATTTCTTCCTTTTGAGTCCCTGGTGGTTCACCACTGCTCTCCCCGTCCGCTTCTTCATCATCTGCTTCTGAGGAACTGCTGCTGGTACTGCTCACCTGAGGAGACTGGACAACATCAACTCATTAACTCTGGGGTGAAGGACGGGTCTTTCTCCAGCGAGAACACCCAACTGCCAGAAAAAGATATGACACTATAATGCTGTACCTCATCTTTCAGTGCCATGTTTTCACCTCCGCCATTTAGCTCGCTGTGAATTCCATTCATGTTGGCTACAACCTCTGCATCGTCGTAATTATTCAGTGGGTAGATATCAGCAAATTTTGCTGATAATGGTGCAACATCTTCATCATCACTACCACTGAGGGGAAAAGAGGCTTAGATAAATCACAGCGCTTGGCAACCTCAGTTACTGTGAGAGCAGGTAGAACACCAAAATGAAATAAAGTTGAAAGCATCCCTTGTACAAATGTTCCAATTAGGAGTCAAAGGATTGTCTTCCAAGTTGTTTAACTGAACTTATCTTTTCAAGGAAGGAAAAATCAAGCAACCTGCCATATAATCCTACTGAACAGAGCAGTTGCATGTCTGAACAACAGACTGCATTGAAAATAAGATTCTCTGCTACTTCTGTGTAAAATACTTTTCCACTACTGTTTTCTGACCAAGAATCTAGCAAATTAATAATGACAAGGTATGGATGACCTTTAACTGAATGAATAAAGCTTATGTCAATGATTTTCCTCACAGAAAGTGTGAAGTGAAAAAAAGTACAATATAAAACTCAAGTTTTTCCATACATTAAATATCAAACCAGTTAACAGTAAGTAGGGAACACTGAACACATCGCACCAACTTTTAAATTTCTCAATAGCAATTAGCTCCTAGACAACCCCACGTCCATGTGCTTTTCAGAATCTGCTCTAAAATACTTAATGGAATTTTTTTCTGTACAGACAGGTAGTAAAAGAACATGAATGTTTAATTACCCGCTCCAGGGAAGTGTTGCAAAGATTGGTTAGTTCATGTTTCTACAATAATCCAGAGCTCTTAAAAGAGCTCCTAAACTGCGCACTTTATCTTTTTGCATTCCATGAGATACTGCGCCAAAATTTAATTACATGATGGCACCATTAGGCATATTTCAAATGTGCAACAAGGAAATAAAACACAGCAGATATTATGAGACATAAAATGGCTCTTCCCCAAGCAGCAGCGGTATTTCCCTAGAAATAGGCTTCTTACAGTAAATAATACTTGAATTCAACTGAACCAGCTTCTGAAGAGACAAATTGAACAATTTTGGACATTTCAGCACCAAAACTAACGAGAGTTTACAGTAATTGCAAACCACACATTTAAAAATACGTAGCTGAATATTCTGTTTTCAGAATAATAATCTGTTTTCAAGCGCTTCCCAAACGGGTTCAGAAACTGAAGTCCTGTTACGGAAGATGAAACCATTGATGGTAGCAGATGCAAAGGTAAACGTTTAAAGGAAATTAAACCTCGTGAAGTGATATTCATCAGAAACATCCCGCACATCTGCACTGTCCCCATTCATCACACCACACTAACAGTGCTAATGCCAATTCCCCTGACTATACCAACGACAGGAATCTCACTAGTGTTCTTCCAGTACTGAAATCAGGTATTTTAAAATATTCCATCAGAAGACGATATAACAGAGGAGACTTGCTGTTTAGCTGTACCCTAACCATGTACAGAAGACGGCCTACCAAGCAGTTTTGACACTGAATTATGGAACAGGCAGAAGTCTACTGTTAGACTAATGCCTCAAATCTGAGGGTCACTGTGATCTGAATAAAAGAGGTTGGCAGATACTTCTGTCAGGGACAATGATTTTTGATGCAAGGCTTGAGTTAACACAACTTCAACAATCCTAAAAGCCTCCTAATAAAGACTTTTTTTGAACTAAACTGATTCATATGAAATGACAATTCCTCAAAGAAAAGGTCACCTGTTCCTTTGCTCAGTCTAAGAAAACGGGACATTTTTAAACAGTGCTCTAACACAGATCAGTATCTGATGTCCTTGTAATTTCAAAGCAGGAAAGCACATACTACACACAGTTCTAGCTATAGTGTTAAGTCAAGGTCTTCAGAATTTTTAAGAACTATACAAGCTGTTTTTCTTTATGTTTGCACAACATACAGCACTGGAGTTGTGGTCTGTTGAATACATGATTGATATTATAGAATTTTCTGTGGCAAAACTGGAATTACATAGTAATAGTCAACCAGTGCAACTTGCCGGCTTAAGTTCAATACATTACAAAATTTAAAAACAGAAAAATAGAACTTACAACGTTGGTGCAGAACCGTTATCTGCAAGGATCAGTCTGGGATGTTGCTGAATTGTAATAGGCGAGCTGGAACCTGATCCTGAACTTGCTGAAGACATACTGGGTGGGCGGATCTCAGATAGATAATCCGGAGCAGAATCAATTTGCAGTGGTAACTGGTTAATGTGGATATCATCCGTTATAGGAGAATCCATGATGCCACACGTTAAAATGTGTGAAAGGCTGCAGTCATCACAAGTACATCTGTTCAAGAATTAAGATTACAGATTTTTGTGACCTGGTTTAAGTAGCATTCATTTAAAGTAACCACACTTTGTTCCAACAATGCGTTTCATTTTTCCTCGTACAAGATATTAACGATTTGTTACGATTTCATATTAAAAACATCAGCTCACCTTCTTCTATAATTACAGTTGGGACAGTCAGGCATGCTCAAACGTGATGACAGCATGTGTCTCATTGTGTCTGTGAAGTTGTTCTCCCCAGCTAGTGCTTTCTTGTTATTAAGCTGAAGTAAATTATAAAGGCGGTGTTTTAGTAGTGCAAGTTTCTAACGAACAGTTCAATGGCACATCACGATTAACAAATTACATAATCAAAAAGATTCTTTAGGTAAAATTCTTTTAAAAGAAGCATTCACAATAATTTCTCAAAGGTGGTGTTTTGATCATGAGTGAAAAAAGGAAGAAGCTCAAAGTTACAAACAACAAACATTTGGCACTGAAACTCCTCAAAGAAAGTGTGTTTCTACTATGAAACAGTAAAGTGGCCAAGTCCATCTCCTTGACTGATTTGTATGTGCATCTTGCACGGTACTTCTGCTGACGCACTCTGAACTTGAGTAGTTCTTGTCTTGTTTCATGGTATGCACAAAAGGACACTGCTGACAAATGGAGAAAGAATTCAAACTCACCCTTAGCTTGCAGAAAAGAATTAGGGCTAATTCTGTAGGCACAATGGGATAGTTTCAAGAACAAAGCAGCTGCCCAAAACAGGACTTAACTGTATTAGTGAAAAAATATAATCCAAATAACCTACACCTGGCAGCAGCATAATCCCGAAAGTACCTAATTTCATTAGATACCTATAAACCTTTGGTTAAATAAGGATGTGCCTAAGCTTCCACTTCTGTAGATGCCCAGATCTGATCCTTACCTAAGCAGCCACAGGCTTACAGCTCACTTAAGCCCAATTAGGATCAAGGAAAAATAGGATTCTTCAAGTCCTCCGAGAAGCCCTGTTTACCAGACGTTCCAAAGACGTGGTTAACACAGGCTTATGTTCCTTACAAGAAAAAGTACCTACTGATGACTGCTTTGCGGCATTGCCAATTTAAGCTTAAGTTTATTAAAATGTACTGTCATACTCTCTCCTCTGGCTCATGACCAGCATTTCTTCCTGCACAGCGGTGCAGGAACCGAGAGTTCCCCATCCAGCCTTGACTCTAGTGGGGTCACTCTGTACTTATGGAAAGCATGAGCTACTTGAACACTTGTAGGCTACAGTGGAGAGTGGTGCAGGTGGTTTTATAGTAAAATAGGAACTCCTACAGGCCCCTATCTGGCTACATGTTAAAGAAGGCAGACGGTTCTGCTCATCCTTTTCCCCACAAACACATGGAGGAGTGACCTCCAGAGCCATAAGAGATGCGATCATCTGTCCTGCTGCCATGGCTCGCGCTCCCCAGCTCTGCACACACGAGGGAATTTGTTAAACTCTCAAACACAATATTCCCTATCGCGTACATCAAAGCAGCCCCACACTCAACGTATTGGCTGGTTTGGATTCCACTCCGGAGGCATCAGAAACGCTCCTTTTGTTGTATAAAGAATTTTAACACCTGGTAACCAATCCTAAAACTACGGTACTTAGATTTGCACCTTGTAGTAACTGAGATTACATACTACTCCATACTCCTATTAGATCTTGCTTTTCTGTATTTTAGCTGACCAAATTTCATGCCTGCAATAGTTGCAGAATTGGATCATGTAAACTAATACGATATACTACACTTATATGTTTGCATTTCACAAATACACATTAAACATTAGTATAACTTAGTAAGGTATTTAAAAAATCCTACCTGCTCTTCAATAAAACGTCTCTGTTTAAAAAATTCCCAGTCTTCCTTCAGCATGCGTTGTTTTGCTTTCATTGCCATCTAAAACAGAAGTTAACAAAAACTCATTGATTGAATCAGAGAACTCCTGTGCTGTGGTCACTTGGGATATGTTTCATTAAACTTAGCTTGTCTGTGCTACTTTGAATGTACTTACATAGTCAAAATGAAGTGTACTTTATTTGCTAATCATCTAATTTCAGTCACTTAAACATAAGATTTTTATATTAATTTACACTGTTTTTCAGTCTGATTTTTCCACCGTTATTCCTTACGTTAATATTTCTTTTCCTTAAATATTTCACAGCATTTTCAATAAAATGTGACTGGCATTAAATTCTCAACATGTCAGATGCACTAAAATCTGGAGATACAGGACTTTCTTTTTATCACTACTAGTCCCTGAACCATATAACTGTAAATCCACATAGAGCCTGTAACTTTTTGTACACAAATGACATTTGTGTACATTCAGTAAATAAATTCACTCTCACAGAATGCAAAAACTTCCACGAACTTTAAACACAGCAAAATGCAGAACAAAGCTCCTCCTGTTGTACTTTGCAACATTTTTAGAGCACTAGTTAATCAGTGAGGAAAAACAACTATCTAGGTTATCTTTCACAGCTTTTTTCGGTCTAATTAATAAAAAAATCTACCACCTTACAGAATATAACAAAATGCTTCATAAAGACATGTTAGTGAGCCAAAGTCCAGGAGGTTATACCACTAGCAACCTTTTTTCTTCAAAAGCATTGCCTCCAGAAATTCATACTTGATCAAATGTTTAAAGTTTTACTATTAACCTAAGTGTATTATTGCTATTATCATTATTTAACTTGGGAAAACGAAAGCTGGGGATTTCAAACAGTATTAAGCAGTAAAGTTCTGCCTAATTAATTTCTGAAAGAACCAGCAGCATGTAAGTCTCATTACTACCGTGGATTTTGATTTCCCTTGCTCCAGTGAGGTTACACCAACACCAAAAAACAGAGTTTATCATGTGTATTTGTGTTTTTTGAAAAAAACAGCATGTATGAAATATTCTTGAACCATTTCTTAGACTCACTGAAAGGTACTGCAGAGCCTGCGGCCATGAACATCAGAAATTCCACCCCGGCTGTACTATCAGCCTCTGAGCACCCCTGAGCTATCAATGTATTCAAACCCAGCACCACTCACTGGTTCAAGTGCCCTGGCACCCAGCTGAGTGCTCAGCACCAGAGACAGGCGCTTACATTTGCTATACATTGTCAGAGAAGACTTCAGTGCCAAAGAATGAAGTTTAAAACAGCCAGTGCATTAAGTAGGAGCTGCCTACTCAAGCCTGCCAAGAAACTGTCAAGGAAACCAGCACGATTTAAGTCTTGATGCTCTTGTGTATTAATGGGAACAGGGGCTGAAGTGAAAGTTTCCCTACTTGCAACTTCGCAGCCGTTCCAATACCCCATGTCTGCAAGTATCTTAAGTTATTAATTCCAGAAACAATGGGAAATAACTTTTCTCCCCTTTCTTTTCCCCAATGGATATTTACTTCAGCAGAGGACAGCAGCTGCAATACAAGCCACATGATTCATGCCCAAGAATTCTGCTAGGGAGTGGGAGATAAATTCAAATGCCATCCAAAGGAAAAAATTCACACTTCAATCTTGCACATCTGCAATGAATACGCTGCCACTGCTGCCCAATGGAGAGGCCAAGTGCCACCCTCCTCCTTCCTCCCTGTTTATTTGAGGCCAAAAAATATTTGAGATCTCATCAGAGAACACATGGTAAAGTGAGACAGAGGTGAACAAATATTTTCCCACTCTGAAACAGACTTAATCATGAAACAAAGCCACCAGTTTAGTCAGAACTGACACATACCACTAGGTCACCTGTGAGAATGCTGACGTTCTTACATCACAGGATGCCTATTTCTTCCAAATGTTAAATTCCATCAAATGTGAATAGCACATCTGAGCACCCCAAATTCTACCTGTGAATCCAATCTATTTTCCTAGCCTGTTTCACTAGAAATAATAAAAATAATTTCTCTTATCACAAAGTCTCAGCACCCAAAAATAGTGAGTGTTTCAATTATTTCTACAGCTGCCATAAAGGCAGAAAACCATTACGCCCATACAATATTATTTTTTCTATTGTGTTGACTGAGAGTGTAAAAAACCAAAACAAAGCCCAAAAGCCACAACTGACCATGGAAAGACAAGTAAAAAGCTCTCCCTGGGCTCTTGTGGAGCTGGGCAAAGGCATTCCTGCTTGCATTCCTGTTTTCCTTTCTTCTTGGGAGCCAGCAGTAACAACACACACACACTTTCAGACAAAGTACATACGTCTACCTGGCCCTTACTATAGGAACGATCCAGATATATTTAGGACCTCCTAAGTTAAATGTAGTCTAAATGTGGTAAGAAAAACAGGCTCTGGAGGTACAGGCTGCATACATTTAAACTCTCCTAAACATCTTTCTCAGATTTTAACATGAGATGAATACAGGTGTTGATATGAACAAATCCTTATTCTAAATTTGTTACAGAGTCCATACATGGTATAGTAGTGCATTAAGTTACATGTCTACGCATTACACAGCTGTCTTACACAGTGTTTAAAAAAAGTGTACTATTTGTATTGCTTGCAAAAGTTATTAACTTTTGTTTCCAAGAACAAGTAACATAACATACAGCAATAGAGGGTCCACAAATTATCTCTGCTGATGCCCTGTCTAAAGTTTTGGGTATAGTTCCACAGTAGATAAATAAGAACCACCCTAAAGTTTTCCTCTGTNTACATGTCTACGCATTACACAGCTGTCTTACACAGTGTTTAAAAAAAGTGTACTATTTGTATTGCTTGCAAAAGTTATTAACTTTTGTTTCCAAGAACAAGTAACATAACATACAGCAATAGAGGGTCCACAAATTATCTCTGCTGATGCCCCGTCTAAAGTTTTGGATATAGTTCCACAGTAGATAAATAAGAACCTCTGGGATGGTCTGTGTTCTAACCTTTGATACACTAGCAATAAAGCCTCACAATTTTGCTAAGCCAAGGGGTAGCAAATAACCAACATACATTAACTGTTAAGATCCATAGTTTCCATTGTATCCAGGCTTCCTGATTTCTACCTTGCTGGCAAAAATATTACTGCAAATTCAGATAAAGTGGTCATACTGAATGTGTTTTTGATCAAGAGAGTATAATCACAGGTTATCACCAACAAAGGGTCTAACAAGCAATCGGGAAAACGTTTTTTCTAAACATAAACACGAATATAAATATCAATATCTCCTTTAAAATTTGATGGTTAAAGTTTTAGAATTGTTTCCCCTGCACACTCCCCTGCAGGTTCTTTTTTGGTCATTAGGAAAAAAAGAAGTCATCATATTAAGTTTCCCAAAAAAGAAGAGGGGTTTGTGTTTGCATCAAGATACAGTCTTCGATGAGCAGAAAAAAAATGCTCTATGACAGTACTTGTGGCGGTTGCACGGTCAGTTGATAAAGAGAAATACAGAAAAATCAGTTAAGAGTTGATTTTGAAGTGGGACAGATCAACTAAGTCAGAAGTCTGATTTGAATGTGATTCTACAGAAATTCCATGTTTTGGAAAAATAAGTGAATGATGAGAATTGAACTGGGCTCCCTTTCTTACTGGAGAGGCAGTATCAGACAGCCACAACACACTGACAGCATGGAGAAAACGACTTCTACTAGCACAACATGTGAGATGATGAAAATTTACTGAGCTGTCATCAAATACCTAGGTTCACAAAAGCAGTCAGACCAAGAGAAAACTTTGTTAACTGACAGCTCACAGATGCAGACCCCAAATATAAACCAACCTCAAAAAATAAAATTAGTTATGTCCTGTCTGCATCTCCAGGGTATTGGAATTAATGGTAAAAGTACACTTAACTCTTTATCACAGAGAACAGCTTCTGAAGACGTTTACAGTGTATAAAATAGTTTGTTATCTACAGGAGTAACACAGCATTGCTAAATCTCAAATTTGATCTCCTTATTCCTAAAGTTCATAAAACTTCAAAATACAAGAAAAGTCCTATAAAATTCTTTACCTTCAAATATTTCAATACATCTTCTTTCTTCTAGTGTACTTAAGATTGAACTAAAGAGTATTCAAAGCCTTATCCCGAGGTGTTTTAAAAAAAATACAAGTTTTTGGACATGAGACAAAACACACCTGAGCAATTTCGGAAGAGTTTAAACAACCACTTGCAAAATAAACAGCTGTTTCTCTGAAAATTAAGCTCTTGACAATGTAGGAGTCAGCACAACAATGTGATGATTTTCTGAAATGTAGCACACACTCAGAATAATCAGCTGTCAGAACATACACTTAATTAAAAAAGGATCACTTCAGAGGGCTCAAATATTTATGCAGGGAGACTCTGGAGCTCTGATTTTGACAAATGTACAAAGGTCATCATCACACTGCAACACACAATAGTTTTTAAAAGCAATCTCTTCCTCTGAATTTCATTTTATGCAATTATTATTTTGGAAGCTTAGGGGTTTTTACAAGGTGGGTTTTGTTTTTTTGCTTTTCTTAGTGACGTCTACAAAAGAAAGTTTCAATTTACTGCGCTATGGGTAATTTACAGGCTAAAGTCACTCAAAAATGTTCAAAAACCATCTCTAAACAGTGACCCAACAACCTGCTCCAACAAGATGTTTCTGGATAATCACCATTCCATATTGGTATGTTAGTGTTCCTTTTCTATACGGACATCAACAAAAAAAAGTTACACTTCGTTGCTTCAAAGCTCTGGATAAAAATACCACAGAAACTCCACTGGAGTTTCTCCACTTGCATGGGCTGCTCCCCACGTCATCAGTCTTGCGACTCTTCACATGATTCTTACCTGCTCATCAACATAATCATCTATTCTCTTCTGGCATTCCAGCCAAGCTTCAGCAACTTGACCCATTTCCTGCTCCAGCTGATGGTACCTTTGCAGCAAGGTACTGTACATGTCTTCACTACAGGAATCGTGTGTTGTTCCAAGCCTGAAAGTTCAAATAGCACTTGTTATAGAAGAGATATTTCACTGAAAAAAATAATTAAAAAAAAAAAAATCACGCTTTGAAGTTCTGCCAGCCAAAAGAGTGTTGTTAAAGTGCATTTATTGATACACCTAGGCCCACATAACTGCTGCATCCCAAAACCAGGTATTTTTAGTAATTTTTCAAAAAATATCCAACAACTGCTTGTTCCAATGTTCTGTTACCAACAATAGCAAGAACGTGGGAAGTGCAACATTTCTAGAGCCTCTTTCCCACAAGCAACCAGATGTCAAACCTACCGAGCCGTATTTATTGAAATTTTGTTGTTTGATATATTTATCCTTCCAAATTCCATGGGCTAAATATACATGTTGACTACTGAAGACCCATATAGTAAAAATAAAGCCAGAAGCTTGTTTGTCAGCACTCTCATGATCAATGCTGAAAAGATGACTAGACGAGTTGGAGTTCCAGCTGGGAGAAGTGCTGGAGAACGAGGCAAGTGAGATGATGTGGTTGCTTGCACTTATCTACAGTCACTTGAGCAGCATCACATTCAAAATGTGGGTTTGCTGTTGACTGATGAACATCTCTGTGAGGAGCCCCAGAAATACGAGGCAGATTTACCTCCCTTCCTACTATCACATTTGTGTAAAACAAATTCCTTTAAAAATCTATTAGATGATTCTTCAGTAAATAAGCAAACTCCAGAAATCTTGACTTCAGATATCAATAGAAAGACAAAATTCTGATTATGTGTGTTTAAAGCACATCAAATTGTAATGACCTGTAATTGACAGAAATAAACCGAAGCTTTTCGACATTTCTCCTACTTAGTAATTAAGAGCAAACTGGTTGGTAGTTAATTAGGCACAGAGGTTGTATGGCGAGTCAAACCCAGTAAGGAAAAAAAGAAAAATTCAAGTATCAAATACTTAAGCCCAGTTCCAACATCGCAGAGAGGTTTGTTACAGATTTCTATTCCAACAGGCTGCTAACCCAACCTAAGAACTACGTAGTCCTGCCTGCCATCACGGCAATTAAATATAATGAAGAGCTAAGCAAACAGACAACTCGGTAAGCATTAAGTTACAGCTGTTAGCGTGACTTTGCCAATAAATCCAAGTTTGTTTTATTTTGTTGATTTTGTCCAGAACCTGCAACACAAGCACTTTAGGAGGGCGCAGAAGCAATTCTGCACATAAAGAAACCTGAGAAATCCACACTTGGTGGAGTACAAAACAAAGTTTAAAGGGATACAAGGACTTTAGGATGCAACACCTCCTCACGGTCAGTGCAAACACTGTCAATTCCTCTTACCAGATCATGATTTACTACTTTTCTTGAAGCCTGTGTTACCGGTATTATGCAGTTATGTGCATTTCTGATCCCTACTGTACAGAAGTGAAGGATTTGTTCTCATAATTGCTGCTGAGTAGCACTATTCTTTCAAAAAGCAGATGTGTACAAAACCTTTTTTAAATAAGCTCTCAAGTTAGAAGCAAAAGAACTTAAATTCTAAAACTTTAGCTTAGCTTTAAAACTTTAGCTTAGCTTAACAGCATTTACACTTTCAATTTTTATTGCGACCTTTAAGTAAAAGTTAACATGATACTAGTAAATACACTTTCACCTCTAAGGCAAGTAACAAGTCTTGGTAATATTTCAGTCCTGTAAACGGAGATAGAACATATCCCTGAACTGCAGTACAAAAAAGGTAATAAAAAGCATCACACATACATTAAATCAACAAGAATTTCTTACTTTACAGTAGCCGAATCTTGCAAGGCATACCTGTTGACACACATCCTATTGTATGCCTCCACACCTTGATCAGGAACCCAAAAGTTTTTGGGCACCAGCATTTAACTGAAGGCGCACAGGCGCATAGATGAGGTTCTTAGGGACATGGTTTAGTGCTAGAACTAGGTTACGGTTGGACTCAATTATCTTGAGGGTTTCTTGCAACCAAAACGATTCTATGGTTCTATATACCTTGAACACTGCCCCATCCCATACAGGGAAAGCAAAGAGGACAGAAAAACCCCAGGACAGAAAAGCCCCAGGTATCAGTTAGTTACTTTATCACTAACCCCCAATAAAGCAGTCTGTTGAATGTAAGAGGCAAGTGTGAAAAGCATGTTAAGACACTAACCTCCAAGAAAACTTTTCAGACAGACACCTTTATCAGGAAGTCCTGGTCACTCCCCTATGAAAGGCAGGTTGACTGGATTTCCTTGAATACTGATTACAAAAATACAGCCTTATGAAACGCTGCGTCTAATCTAGAAGCCCTGCTGATTAATTAACTCTTGATAAGCATAGGGACAGCTCTTGGAGCTGGTCTGCAGGCAGTACAGCTGAGTGTGCCTCCTAAACAAACCAGAGGTGGCGACTAGGTAGGAGAACGAGATATAATGCATTAAGACCCTGGTAGTTTACCCTGAGTAGATGACAAGCCCTGTGAAACACTGTCACAGCTGATCTTATATCAGCCAGTAACCTCCATCCCCACAAGATTGCTACGTTTAACCCTCCCTAAGTGAACACCTTTCTAGTGTGACATCTGATAAGCATCCTTGGAACTAACCACAGCACGCCAACTATATATTTTGAAAAAGCCAGAGATACACCAATTTAGTGATTCAAATAAGGGATAAGAGAAAGGGTGAACACCCAAAATCTAAGTGAAATTAAGATGTCAAAACACCATTTAATATTTCTTCTTCAGAAGGAGAAAACGATGCCAACGTTCTTTTGTAAGGGAACTCTGCTAACACCTTCTCTGTGTTCAAATGATTCTCTGCTGACCAAAGGATCAGGGGACTAGGCTGATCCCTGCTTGTCCATGTCAGGCCTCTCTGACCCAACATTCCTCCATCAGTTCCCAATACAAGGCAGATTATCGCCCAGAAAAACTTCTCAGGGAAGGCTACCTAATTCTCTTACTTCAAGACCCAGAGAACTCAGCAGTAAAACCCTGGGAGTCCACAAAAACAGAACTAACCTCTGCTTCAAGAAAAACAAGACATACACTATATCAACTGGAAACCATGGAACAAGAAGCTTGCGCTGAACCTCTCCTTTCAAAAAGGCTCATGTGAAGCCATGTAGGCAAAAGCAGTTTATGTGAAACACCCTTAAAGTCATCTAGTGAACACAGATGCCCTGAAAAATTCCTGCAGGAAGAGACTGACTTCATCATATTTAAGCCTTGAAGGCAGCTGTCACTACATGGAAGTTCTGCAGAGAAACACCTTCTGTTGCTCAGACTTTAACAGCAGTAGCACTCGAGAACAACACGTAAGCGAAAACAATCCAATGCTTTTGTTCAGAAATGACTATAAGCTTCACTAAGACTATTCTCAGCTACTGCAGATGAAGGCAATAGAAACAGTCTTGATATAGGCAGGATTGCTGGAGTAAGAGATGCAGAGAAGCCTTGTCAGCATGGAGATGAACGAGGGATACAGCGTCAGTGATACTGGGAAGTCAAACGAAGATCACTGGGAAAATATGCAACTGAACAAATGGTATTGAACACAGCAACAAAATTACCTACCTAGAGGTTAAAAAAAAAAAAGCCAGCACCAATCCAATTTAAAGTAAACCAATTAGACAACTTATTCTGAGGGACTTCAGACTCCTTGCTGGGCCCGGTGACAACTAAGACTTGTCATTTTTTCTTGCTTTTCTTTCCAGTATCTACCAGCAAAAGGAGAACTCAGAAACATCTTTATTCACTGTGAGAAACATCTCTTGTGACAGACTTAATCAAACTGTTCTTGTAGTGTGGAAAAATACCCAAGACAATTCCTTTAATACACATGTACACAGGGCGTAAATGTCTCCTCATCAGAAATGAGACTGAAAGGTCAACAGGATCCATCCCTGACTGTACTTTAAAAACGTTCAGATTTAGATTAAAGAATAAAATTTCTATTAATTAATACCTTTCCCCTAAAAAAACCGCCAAACACTTTGCAGGTACACAAATTACAAGCAGAGCAACCTTGCTAACAAAACATACACTTTAAAGCCCCAGGAAATGCAATACGCCGTCAGACCTACAAGCATATAGCAAGGGCTTTTGTTTCTTTTGCCTTCTCCAACGAAAAGATTGCTTAAAACTCCAAAAGAAGTTATTTGTGCACTGTGGGAAGCATCGAGGCTTTAATTCACTTGTAGTGCTGTAAAGACAGCAGCAATGCCCGATGAGAAGTGAAAGCAGCGCTATTCAGTCCTGCCATCAGTGTTTCCATAGCATGCTGTCTTTTTACTGGGTAACTCACAAGTAAGCAGATTAGGGTAGTTATTCTTCTGACAAGCAAATTATGACAGCAGCCCCCTCAATTAACACTACTGTTTTCAAGACAGAACAAACAATTAAATCGTAGAAGCAGCAAAGATTATATTTTTCTCTTTAAGCTCTGGTTGCAAACATGGGTTTTGATTTCTCCTTAAAATTACAAAAGAAAACTTCAACTCTACCTTAGCTGTGACACCAACATTGGCAAGCTATTCTGCAGGAGTGGCTCAGAAAAGACCAGATTTTCAAACAGATGCTTATTGTGCAATTCCCATGTCACTTGAAATTTCTCCAAATGTTCATTTTCCTATAAAAACAAAACAAAAAACCACAAATAAGCCAAGAAAATGGAGAAAAAAGAAATATGTCCGAGGCAAGACTTTTTGTTTTAATTTCCAACCTACAGACTGGGTTATCCAACTCGGATCTTACCCAGTTTTAATACCCAGAAACTCAGAATTTAAGTAATTCTTTAATGACTTAAATAACCATAGCTTCATTTCTTCTCTAAATTGTTGTGGAACTTGTTTTAGGAAAAAAATGACAAATCATACTACGTTGTTAAAAGCTTCCATTCATTTCTGCACTGGCAGATGTATTTTATGATATGAAACAGTTATTCTCAGGTTTTCTTGTCAAACATCTGTATATCTGATTATTTTTCAGTTCTAATCTAGCAACAGACACATACATAATGGCACACTCTAGTCTTCATTCAAAACTGACATAAAACAACAGTTCTCTCCAAACACAGCTTCAAAACTGAAGTTTTCTAAATATACAAGAGACCAACAACTTCTCTAGTAGGCAGAATGTTTTTCTACTTGAGTTTATTTAACACATAATTGTGTTTAATTTCAAGGCCTAAAACGTAAATGTGTTATTAGCAACACATAAGAATCAAAGACAGGTGTAATATCTTTTCAGGTCAGTAAGTTTTCCCACATATCGCCAGCAGTGTGCAGGTTTTCTACACCAGGATTTCCCCTCCGCCCCCAGCAAAATGAAAAGCAAGCATTCTGGCTACCAGGTCAGCAAGTGAGCCCTATGCACTATAACCCTGAGTACCCAGAAATACCTGAATACTCTGGAAATTCAAAGTTTTGTTAAGCATAGTGGGTTAAAAACCACATACATATTTATACCAGACATAAACACAAGACTATCTGTATTCAAAAAAAGAAAAAAAGTTTGCAGTTTTATTATTATTTAAGAAGGGTGGGTGAGGTTTTTTCAAGTTACAAAAGACACATATACCTTTCCACTTTGAATATGATGTCTTTCAAATATTTAAAATTTCTATAAATTGCTAATAATTTCTCAAGGGTCAACACTGAGGAAGGTTGATTCACTAAGCTGCTTCCATATTATGCTGTGAACAAAACAGTCAACACTCTACTACAAGATCTTGTACATCAGATGCTGCAGACTATGATAGCAACTGATCGGACAAGAGGAAATGGCCTCGAGTTGCACCAGGGGAGGTTCAGATTGGATATTAGGAAAAAATTCTTCACAGAAAGGGTTGTCAGGCATTGGAACAGGCTGCCCAGGGCAGTGGTGGAGTCACCATCCCTGGAGGGGTTTAAAAGGCGTTTGGACGAGGTTCCGAGGGTCATGGTTTAGTGCTAGAGTTAGGTTATGGTTGGACCCGATGATCCTGAGGGTCTCTTCCAACTGAAATGATTCTGTATTTCTCACAAAGAAATACTGGTAAGTTTTCCCTTCTAGTCTACTCTACTGTGCACTTGAGGGCTCCTCGGTACTGACCACAGTCTTTCCAGCTTGTTCTCAGTGTCTGTCATTCCTTGGTAGGGCACAAGGTTTTTGTTCCTGCTCTTGAACTTCACTAGTTAGTGGCATTCCTTTGAAAGCAAGGACAGCTGTTCATAATTTCATTGAGAAATTAGATTGTCACAGGTGGAGGTTCAAAGCATTATATGCCTTTGTACAGCACGCTACGTGCAAAAGTTTTACCTTAAAAAGCAAGGCTGTAGATATCTTGATCGCCTTTTAAGTATTTCAGCTGAAAAGATTCCTTCTTCCATAGTGCATTGGTATCTCGAGAGAAAACACCCCTGCACACTGGAAAGGTCAGTGGCTACCTGTACTGGAAGCTGTGACATACTTCTCCATTTAATAAAAAGGTTATTTAATAAGTCTAAGAAATTTATGACGAGACACAGTATCCTACATTCTCACACTTTAGTTTCTGAATGTCACAGCTTCGTAGAAAAGTTTTCAGTACGTACTGGGCTGCAGAAGGAAAAGGACCAGAAAAGTTTGGGGTATTTTGTTTTCTCATACTTTGTTTTTTAAAAGAGAATAGGAATTTTATTTTACTTTGAATTTCATCAGAAAATGGGTAGGTCAGGGAGTTCAAGCATCTTCTGTCTCTTCATAGCCATTATCTCCATCTCTCATACCTGATAAGTCTTCATGACTGCTTGTTGACATTAATAACCAGGGGAAAAATATTAAAATATTATTTTCTGATTAGCTATATAATGGCATTAATATGCTAATTATTTGTGGATCCACTTTGAGAAAGCTAACATTTGTACTGTAATCCATCTGCTTTTCAGCTGAACCAATTCCTAAATTCCAATGCAAATCAACCCAAAGAGCAAACCTCTCCCAAGCACGTTGGTAGAGATTTAAGAGCAGCCAATAAACAGGAGATGAAAGTGACCTCAGGTCTGTATCTAAGTGATAAAGCTGTGGAGGACAATGCAGACAACAGCAAATTCAGAGCGCTGACAACATACAAAAGCATCAGATATGCTCAAGTTTCTTAAGAGAAACATCTTCCTGCTTTGCCAATTTAATTTTACTAACAGCCCTAACTCAGTAACAACACTCTGCTTCCCCTCCATTTTACATCCTTCTCACCCGTGCCATTCACGGTCTTGTTTCTGCCTATTATTTTTTTCTCTTTATATACCTAGACAGTCACTTTTCAGCTAATTGGCAATAAAACCCAGATTTACCAGTTTATCCACTTTTTTTTTGCTTGTGCAAAGTATACACAAGAAAAGGGATGTACAGGATAAGGACATTAACAAAGGATGTACAGGAAAGGATTATTAACAAAACAGGATTAATAACCTTCTCAGCGCTTAGACAAACAGAATTACAGAATTTGTTTACTGTATTACTCACTCATGATGGAAAGTTACCCAAGAACAGATTTTTAAGTCTGTTGCTTATTTTCTACCTGGCAATATAATCCCAAGACTAACATCACAATCAGCTGACAAAAAAGCATTTAAGAAAGAACAAGAACTTTAGAAACAAGAAATAACATAGCAGATTAATTCCAAGGCAATAGATCACCTTCTCTATTAGCCATTCTTTCTTACAAATAAATGAAAAACTGAATATTGAAACAATCTAAATTAGGGCTACACATAAAAGTTTGTGTCCTGTAAACATGGCTGTCAAGAGACCGTTAAAGATGAATAGAGAAGTGTTTCACACATTTTCAAACACAGTATCTAAAAATTTTGTAATCTGCTTAAAGATTAGTTTCAGATTAAGAGCCACAAACCACATCCCATATTTTTATTTACAAATGCAAGTTCATCAGTTCACTGTAAGAGATGCGGGGTACACATCTCCGAAGAATTAAATTTGCATTTTCAGAATACCCGTCTCCAAGCACGCACACACAAAAAACCTCACATTTTAAAATCCACAGAAGACACCTGAAAGAGCCCAGAACAGCTCTGCTAGCATTAACCCCAGCGAAGTAGAAGCTTTTAAGTCATTTTTTTCAAGTCTTACCAGAGTAACTAGAAAGGCGCTGATTGTACATGCTGCCTGACAGAGTGCGCTGTATTCTTCAAGTAGGAGGGAGATGAACTGGTGGGCCTGTGGTGGCCCTTGTATTGCTAATGTTGATGCAACTTTAGATCCCAGGGACAAGTGTCGGAGCAGACGAACCTTCATTTCAAGCACATATTCTCTAGCTTGCTGTTCCAATCGTTGGTAAAGCTGATATGGATCTCTTTCACAAAGCCTGTATTTTTAGAGTATTTTAACAACAACAACAAAAAAAAGCATGTAATCAACAACTTTTACTTTCCTAATAATACTGACCAGTTACTATCATCATCACCATCAAAAAGAAACAATGGCTACAGTTTACAGAACTACCTTAAATCTGGGAGAACACAGTCCAGTTCCTTACTTTTACAATGTGGAACTGAGCCTCTGTGTAACTTTAGGACTAGGATGATTGCACACCTGAGGAACAAATTAATTTAACAGTTTAGTGTTTCACCTCAACTTGTGAGCTAAAAAACCTTTACTCAATTTGCATAAAACCCTACAGACACCCAGACTCTCCAGTAAGCTTCTTTACGAGCTCCCCATGCTCTCACAAACAGCCCTAACAGTGTCCCAGTTGGAACAGCCAGGCCTAGGCCCAATTAATCTCCTGGAGAAGGACAGGCCTTTACTTCAAACTGAAGGAGCTTCACCTGTTCAGCGGCCAGAACATTCCTAAATACACACTGACCAGATGGGACTTGCTGATGAGGGACCCTTCTGTTGCTGAGCTGAACTGAAAGACAACACTTCATACAATGACCAAGCTTTTAAGACATCCATGAAGCTCCTTCTCACCTTTATGGAGAGTTTCTTATCTCACGTTGTGAATCTTTGGACAAGGACATTTTTTGCACCTTTTATTAAAGCTGTGTCACCGCATAGCAGAGACGTGGGATTCAGAGGGCTGAAAAGAATGTCCTTCAAGGAACATGACTTAGGGTACTCTACTGTGGTAGCACCTAAACTGCAATTGTTACTAAGGATTGGTGTATTTTTTCATTATTTTCTTTAAAATCTAGAACAGGGATCAGAATTTGGGACTGATCTGTCGCAGGGAAGCACAGTAACATTGAAGCTCCAGAAGTATATTGCCCTCCATGCACTCTGTTCAGCCACTCAGTACCTGCAAGACCTGACCCATGGGTTTGAACCAGCCCACACAGAAGCAAACTGAACCCAATGGCTGCTTTGAGGCACTTGTGGGTGAAATCTTACTACTTAAAGTCCTGTGCATGGAGTTTAAGCACTTGCCTCCTGTTTTTTTTACAGTGCAGAGAGGTGGGGAAGAAGAAAGGGATAAGTACTTATCCCTTTCTAACTTTGTTAAAGTTAAATGAATTGAAGTCTGCTGCTATCTAGTGCCTGCTCTTCCCTCAGCACCCACAAAACAGAGTATTAGCAGATTGCCACAAAGTGCTCCAACATACAATAGGGACAGTACCTGGCACCACTACTTATTTTCAGGTAAGACCACCAGACAGTCTGTTTCTTTCCAGTGGTATCTAACAGAGCTGAGCATGGAACTAGGAATTCCTGCCTTTTAAAAATAGATCTACTTGGCTACAGCATGATTGACACGTTACCTACATGGTTGGTTTGTTGGTTTGGTTTTACGCCTTCAATACCTACACTGACTAGCTTTGTAAAAAATTTTTGCACGATATTAGCACCACAGACTGCATACACTGGTGTCTGCTCAAACACAGTATCCTAATTTCATTTCACACTTTGGAGATCATAAGAAACTCAAGTGAAAAATAATCATACTGACATTCAAGGTTTCCTTCTTTGAGATAGTGTTTTGTTTCTGCCTTTGTATTTTAATAATATCTTTTAAAAGTGAAAAACAGTTCTAGAAAAATCAAGTCCATAAAAAAGGTACACAGTAAGTGTTCCAGTTTCCAAAATTTTTCCATTAAAGAAAAACTGCATAAAAATCAACCACCATTTTAGCTGTGATTCAGTTTTAATTACCTACACACTAAGCAACATTTAAGCATCTTCGATTTCAAAACCTACACTGCACGATTTGGTCACTTAAATAAACCAAGTGTGACTAATACAGAGGAATACTACATTACTCTACATTTACACAACTCATGTTCAAAACCAAACACTCAGTTTTTATATAACAGAAGTGCAATACACTTATTTAATTATCTGTTAGGGCTGATTCAGGAGCATAGTCATATAAAGAGCAATGCTAGATGACTACAATATTTCAGAAGTTTTTTACCTCACCAGAATTTAGCTTTATCTAGAAACTCCGTATAAGAGCTGCAGTTTGTCAGACTAGTCAGACTGTAGTATATTAAGTATGTACAGAATCAAGGAGAGCAATTACTCCTTGACCACACGTTCGGTTAGACAGAAATGGAGATGAACCTCCCGGAGCACTTTAAGGACAGCCACACTATTCTCAAAAGGTAAAACCCCACAACTGAGGATCTCATTAAGCACATCCTCAACTTCACGCCTAGAAAAGCTACAATTTCAACTTCTGAAGTGAGAAAGAGGTTCTCAGAATCTGCCTAAACTAGTGATCAATTGCCAGTATGACTTTCTGTGTGTGTGTGTGAAAAGTCTCTTCTAGCTGCTACAACTTCAGTAAGATGCAAGCACTATAACAACTCAGGTTAGTTCAACAAGGTAAGATTTTCATGTGAGCAATTCAAACTAAACATCGCCGTATTACGCACCAACATCTCAAGGTCTTCTGAAGAATAAGATTTTGGCACCCTTCCATAATTATACATTAATATTCCTATTCCAAGTAGCGTATAAATAGAATATAGCTTCCCATGCATTCAATCTAGCATTTAAAAATCCTGCATGAAATAGAATTGACTGTTCTGACTTTTCATTCTAGTGGAGAGGCAACCACTCCAAGCAACCAGACTTACAGATGGTAAATAACATTCTATTAAAAAGCAATATTCCAAACTACTTAAAAACTAATTTAAAAAATCCTCTTAGCAATGAATAGATATTTTTCAAAGTGCTATACCTATCCACCAGCTCTTTCATTCCTTCTTTATCTGGTACCAAAGATTGGTCTTGGTCATCTGCCAAAGGGGTCCCAGCTTGGCGATATATACACCGAACCATATATCTTACTTCTGACCAGTAATTTTGAAGCTGCTGAGGTTCACGTTCAGGCTCTGCTGAATTTTCTCTGCAAATGATGACAAAAAAATTACTCGCTATTTGTACATCGCATAGATGTATTGATTCCTAGTATTCTGAAGATGCTCTTGAGGAAAAACAATGTACACCTGAAAACAAAGTACATGTCTAAAAGTATAAAATTAGATAAAAGCTGCCAGCCACAAGTTACTGTTATTGTCAGCCTGACTACAGGCACCAAACTGTTGAGTTTGAGTTCAGTTCTTACCTGCGCTCGTTACAGGCCTCACAATTACAGGCTATGTCTGAAGGAGAGGAATTGCTAAGATCTGCAGCAGGCACCGTCTGCGCACCAACAGCTATTCTTCCTCCTCCTACAGATTCCTGCTGTGATCCACTGTTTCCAAGAGGCATGTGCAAAAGGAAATCTTGGCTCTGAAAGGAAAAAAAAACAAACAAAACACACAGGTAGCCTTTAGTTTGTAAGGCTACAATAGGTATGCAGAAACGCATGTGGCAATTCTTAGTGCTGAACGTATTTTCGGAGGACACTCAACCAGACACAAAGAATTTACCTTCAAAAAGCCTAATAAACGCAAGAGATGGACTGAGAAAACAAATGGTATAAATATAGCTTCATTTCTAATAATCAAAGTACGTTGGTTGTAATTATCACCTTTATGTATTCCAGCATAAACAATGAACTAAGCTAAAGGCAGGCTTGCACCACCCATGATTAATCATAAGTAAGATCTCTTTAGTCTCTACTTGACAGTATGTTTAACTTTTGTAGCTCAACAATCCCTTTTAGCAGAAAGCATAAAATCTCCTTGTTTGTAACAGCCAGACATCCTACCTCATAGTAATGGATGCTAGAAAGTTGCTGTCATTGGGAATGGATGCTACTCTGGTACCCAGTGCTGCTCAGTACGAGGAGATGACACTGGCTTGCAGTGACTGATAACAGCTTTCTTTTACCATCTTACTTCCCCCCCTAGCTAGCATCTCTAATGTCACTGGCCACCTAATTTTTCTTTTCTTCTCTTTTTTCTTTCTTTTTTCAAGTCAAGCTTCCCAACTTGGAAAATCCTTTCACTGATCGCTTTAAAAAATTCCTCTCAAAAAATTTGCCAAATAAAACATATACTGTCAATTTTTATTTCACCTGGAATATCTATAACTTAACAAAATGTTTAGGAAGCAAATCCTGCCTTCCTTGAACTGTTATGGCACTTATTCCCTTTACTAGTTCATTAAACAGAGCTTAACTACGTCAAAAATTTGGACTCAATTGAACAATAATGTGCTTCAGTCTTGCTGTGCTTTAAATTCTCTAGGATGTGTTTACCACCAGACTAACAGTATAATTCCTTTAGATGTAATATCTTTCAATTAACTTTACTAACCCTTGCTAATAGCAAGAATATCATTAAACACTAGTTGTACACAAGCAACATACTATTAACTGTGTTTTTAATAGGAGTTTAACAACATATGCTATACAAATACAAGCTTTCCTCACGCTTATTTGTTTACTGAAATAAAAATCTGTATGTGCCCATGGGCACGTGCGCAGTCTGTTAGCTCTCTACAAGGAGATGTCAGCTGGAATCTATAATGCTTCCAATTATCAGAAGCATGTGGCTTCCCAGATCACTTGTGAAGATTTGGTTCTGCAGGACACCATCATATTTTACTTCTAATGGGCTTTTCTTCTACCTGTCAATGAACTTGTTCTATCTTTCTGCTACACTGAGCACAGCTCTCACGTCAAGTTGAATTGTCATTTGAAACTATATTTTAACACTTCATCTAGAAAATAATCGAAACTTGAAAGATTAGCACCATGTATTAAAATCAGTGTTTGCAGTGCTCCAACAAAGAAATGGTTATATGCATACTATGCAAAGTTGTACTACTTTATTAAAAAATACAGGAAAGAAAAGACAAAAAACCTCAGAGACATGCAGGAAGGTGGCAGTGCAAGTGCAGTGACTCTAGAACACTAAAGAAAGAGGAAAATTCAGACAGTTTACCTCACAAATGGGGGAAGTGCACATCAGATAGAGAATAGAAAAAAACGTGTAATAATTAAAGTCGCATTGGTAAGAGCATAAGAAACAGAATTTAAGTAAAGGGGGAAAGGACAAAGTATGAGATGCAATAAACTGAAAGGGCAAAAAACCAGCCAGAAACAAATCCAAGCCTCGCTTTATCCTAAAATCCAAAACTCAGAATCAGAACGCCTCATTTTTGGAATAACTTACCCATTCGGTTTAGCTCATAGGAGACAAAAAAAATCCAACTCAAAATCTTCTAAAATACTTTCTAAGCACTTACAGTTGAAGTAGTTCGAAAGCACGAAGTAGCATTCAGCCCATAACAACATCTCAGTGTACTGAACAGAAGTACTTCCACTTACCACCAGAGATTGCTCTATGGTAGTGTGCCTCTCCTCTTTTTCGACTGTTCGTCGACAGTCTGGACACACCCACAGTGGAAGATGCAGCACGTTGTTTGCTTTTGGAGATGTGGAAAGTGCTGTTTTGCTAGAATTTTTTATTCCGCTCTCTGAAAGCGAATTATCTTTTCGTTCACTTCTACAAAGAAGACAATGCTCCCCGGTTGTATATGGTGCCCTTTGGCCCAAGCCAAAGGTAAACGGTGTCTACAAATAAATTTGATAGATAACTGGTTATTCACAGAATACATACAGAAATAAAACTTATTCTGATATTTTTAAAAAATACACACATTTTAAGTCATCATTAAGTGTAGTGTCCCAAGAGCAAACAGCCGTCTTAACCCCCACGTAGCAAACAATTCTGATGACAAATCCACCCCATTTATAAAGTAATGTTTTCAAGGAACATGGACTACAGCCTTGCTCTGTAAAATCATTACCCTAGATGTAATAATCTAGTAAGTAAAATAAAAAAGGTATAGTATAATTCCTTTTACTGTTGTCATTCTTAGAGGAAAAAAAGGAAAAAAACTGCTCTTGGAAGTTGTGTCACCACCTTTTTTAATACTAACTGAAACAAAGACACTTTCAGCTAAGCTTATTACAAAATGAAAGCTTAACTCAGTTTTAACAAAACCGATCAGTAGACTCTCAAAATCCTCTATCAGCTATTGAATAAAGTAGACTTGGTAACTTAAGAGGACAGAGAGTTCAGAACTTACTTTCTCTTCCAGATGCTACGGTGCCTGAAACTCTGGTTCAGCCATGAAATGCTGATTAATCACCAAAACTGATACTCAAAGACATGTCAAGCAGCACAAACCAAACAGAACCCAACTTTACAAGAGATAAGCGAAGTTATAATGAATGGAACAAAACATCCTGTAATGGCAGAATCGCAGATTTGTCTGATATTACAGCTTCTAGCTCTGCCTTAATTAGCCAGATCTTCTAAGTAAGCTGCAAAATAGTTACATTATTTCTCAAAAGAAAGGTAAAATTTAAGTCATTCATTCAAGCATCCCTCTGGATACTGTTCCAACCTCAATACTAACAAAAATACTGCTTTAAAGATCCCTTAGGGCAGACATGCACACACACAGGCGAAAAGTTCTTAAGGGCAAAGGACTAGTTCAAGCTGTAACACAATTCACTGACTCGTTTTCACAGCAATAACAAATCAATTCCCTACTGCTGCCATCTGAAGAGAAACAGCACAGCATTATGAACTCTGATTTCTGTGCTCTTTGCATTTATAAAACTGACAGGCTCAGTAACAGGGAAGTAAAATTGAGAATTCTAGACATAAAAAAACCAAAACTACACTGAGTTTATCTCCACAAGTACCTTCTTAAACTTCTCATGGACTTCTGCAAGATAAGTTAATAGATTTAGCAAGAACAGCTAATCTCTTTACTCACTGATGCCACTTGAAGAGTTCGCACCTAAGAACTAAGGCAGGAAAACGAACATAATTTGTCCAGGTGCCTACTGCAGGTTTTCAGAAAACGTTCTCATGAGGGAAGACTTGCTGTGCCTCCCAAAAGTCTGGAGCTACTCTTACCTTACTGGCTTTACATGATCAGACCTCTCAAGTCAGACATTCCTCTAGGCTGACCTGCATCCAACTGCAGTTCCTACTGATGTGACAAACCCTGCACGCAGGAGGCCCTGACAGTTTCCAGTCCTGAAAATCCTTACAAACAAAACCTGCAGGACATCTTCCAACAAGTAAGAAAAGCAGAGGACAAAAATGTAGAAGTTCAGAAGTTAAGACCACCTGACGCTCGCTCTTTCGCAAAGGTAAAGGTCACGGCAAACATATCCCAGCCATGCTGCAAAGACCTCCAGAAGTTCAGAATTCTGTCTGCAATTTGCACTACAATCATTAAAAATGCCATAGCAAATACATCGGGAACAACAATCTTAATTCCAGCCAACTCTCAGACTCAATAAAACCTTAACAATCTCCCAGCTGGGCCCATATTTATGACGGATTTGAAGTTCAAATGAAAGCACTTGGTTCCTAGACCATAACACAAATCAACTGCTAAGAATGAAAATTTCTAAGCAGTTTATTTCTAACAAAACTGACAATTAGAACCTTGACAAAGTCTAGACCATAAACATCTCAGACTGCCATTATGGCTTTGTCATCATAAAATGAAGCTATGAATTGCAGTTTCTTATTTATTCAAAATATGATAATGCATTAACTGTTCATGTGACCATTTCAACAGCAGCAGTAAACTCTTCATGCATTAGATGAGCTTGGAATTAGGTCACATATACATTTCTATGCGTCTTCAAGTGTAATCAAAGTGTATATTTTAAGAAAAGCAAGATATTTTTCCACTAGTCAGGCTTCAAAAAATGTGTGATGCACCCCTGCAAGAAAACACCCAGTCTCGCTTTTTCTCTGAAACATGTTCAGATACAACATTCATAAGAGAACACTGGAAGTAGGACAAGTCAGAACAGAAATAACTGCATCTCTGCCATGTATTTAGATTTCTTTCCAATAATAACGTTATTACCATAAAACTGCATAGCTTTTTTTTTACATCTATGTCCAATTTCAAGCTTATGATAATGATAAAATTTAACTTTAGAAATAGTAGCTTGCACTGCCTTTTTAAACTTGAATAGTGAAGTCATCAGGAACTGACTTCAGTTTGCCAAGTCCCAATCTTATACAGAGATGCAGATGTTTTTGAAGAGTTTTCTCTAGTAGGTTTAATAAATAATTCTGCTGTCATATACACTCGTAAAATTTGGCTGCACGTACCTGAGAAACACCTGTGAATTCTGATCCAACAGAACTGTCTGTAAACTGTGTACCATTTAGCGAAACCTGGAAAACATTGCCGTACATTGGTTACAACAGTTGAGTTTAATGCTAAAAGAGCATTAAAAAAATTAAAAATCTTCCCCTGCATATGAGAGTTGACGAAAAAGCTTTTGAATCTTGAATGACTGACTGCAGAGATGGAAAATCTCTTTTGTTATAAAAGTTCTACAGACACAAAAGTTTACAATTTTTGTACTTTCAGCTTTTGCACTACAGCTGTTTTACTAGCAATGCAACTCTGATATGAAAGAATTGATACGGGAAAAAAGAAAAGTCACAAGGAAAATGACATTTTTCCTTCTGTATTTGATTGTTTGCATTTAGCTTTCAAACCTCTGTGAATCAAGACAATTACCAAAGATTCTTGCCTTTTGAAAGCTAAATACGATACTGCTTAGAAAAATATGCAGTGTTAACCAGGAAGATTTCCACAGCAAGCCTCCAAACGGCGTTCAGCGATTCAGCCTTCCTCCTGCCCCAGGTTACAATTCACACAGAAACCTTTCTGAGATCTCTTCTGCACCATGTTTGTCCCAAAGTGTTACAGAGACTCCACTACATACCAACCAAGCACCTCTCACAAGCCCCAAGTGTTTTCACACAGCACTATTCAAGGACACTAAAACAAGAGTAAAGACAGCACACAAATTCAAGTCGGTGACAATGAAGAGCCTTAGATCACACTGACTTGAAGAAAGGGCATTTGATTAAAAAAAAAAAAAAGAAAAAAAAGGGAGAGGGGAAATAATTTAAATCAATTATTATTTTTTTTTTTTTTTAATTTTCCCTGTTCTTGAGCACTGGTTTATCTCTTAAACTTCAGATGTAATTTACCTTACGCCTTTGTTCCAACTTCCACGTGTTTTTGCCAACCTCTCTTTGCCCTCCAGTTTTCTACCTACTGTTGCTTGATATTAATATTTCCAAGACTACTCTAAAGATCACAATAAAACCCAGCCTGTTTAACGTAGGAATCCCCACATTTTGTGTGTTGGATTTACAGAGTTCAGAAACTATTTTCACCCTGCAACCAAACCTGAACTGGAACCTCCTCCAGAACAAAAAACCATCCTTTAGTCGTACACATCCAGAGGATTACTGACTGCTCGGCCTACAGAGCCAGCAATTGCAAAGCCACTGCCTTCAAATGGATTTTTCAAACACAACGTAGACGATGAAAGACGAAACACAATCTTCAAATCATTGCTAGAGAAGATACAAATAAGAAACCACACAACTTCACTTAGACAACCTATACTAACTTGTAAGAGTGGATTTTTAAGAAAAAAAAAAGTCAAATGCAAGTCAAGTATCTCAGATCGAAAACTGTGGGACAGCAATGCTGATGTGGAACATGTTCCCTGTTTTTATTCAGCCACCTTCCAAGAAGTGGAGAAAAAAATGTCATTTGGATTAAAGAAAGTCCCCTTCAACAAGAAAATAAATGCTCCAGTACTGGAGGTCCACTGGTTCCTGGTGTGCATATGCATTCAAGAACAAAGAAACCAGTAAGAAAGTTTAGAATGAAATTGCTACCTGTGGCTCAAAAAAATTTTTTTTGAGAAAACCCAAAAAAGACAAGTCTATCCAAACCCATTACCTATTCATTAAAGGAGTACATCCACCTTCTTTACATCCAAGATAATGATAACACAAAACGCAGGAGCCGCCACATTAAACATGCAGATGTTTAGTGACCCAGCTGAAGGCAGCCAGAAATGCTACAGAAGCAAAGACAAAACCAGTGGGAGGCTTCTGTTACCCACAAAATGTCACAGGATGTCAAGAAAAAAAAAAAAATACTGACCATCAGATGTGACTGCTCCATGGAAAGAGTTGCCATGCTACTAACAACAGAAAAGGCATCTCCTGATCCTAAGCTCTGGGCATTATTTCATTCAAAAATATTAGTGTAAACCCCTCAGAATTTAGTAGCAACCTAAATATCTGCAGGACGAACAAACACCAAGGAATTTAAAGAAATGAATTACATAAATAGGAGGAAACTTAAAAAGAATAATAAAAAACAAACATCTGTAGACAATAAGATTTAAGATATTGTATGAGGCTTAGAGCAAATATTTTTTTAAAAAAATGTCAAAAAGGACTTAAGTGGGGGTGAAGAATGACATGACAGGGAAGGGAAGGAGAGAGCTAAAAAGCATATTAGAGAAAACATTAGAAGAATCTCGTAGAAGTCATCCAAATGAGGCTCAAACAATAGCAAGCTAAAAACAGAGAGGAAAAAAAAATTACAATGAGACAGTCTCACAAATTTAAGGAAGTGAGGAAAAACTTGAAAAACTACAACTAAATCCTTTTTCAAGGCACATGAAGAGCAAGGAGTAGGCAGCCTGTCAGGATCTTTAAGGTTAAAGCAAGGAAACAAATAGATGCATTTAAAAATGCTCAAAGAAGCTAAGGGCATGGCAGAATCACCAGATTTATTTCCTGCATCTTCATGTTCACTATAGAGGAGTTCGAAGATACTGTCCCAGTAAAAGGCTTCTTTCTGGAAGACACATTAGAGAATCCGTTTTAAAGCACAGCACTGCTAGAAAAAAGTACGGCGCAAATGGACAACTCAGAAATTAGCAGTCCACTAAGGGTGGACGACATTCAGCCAAGAGTCCTAAAGAAGCTCAAGGATGTTACAGCTGCACCGATCATTTCAGTATCTTAATGCCAGCTTTTTACTTCACCACTACCACAGCAGCAGAACATGATTTTCTAAATATTCATTTATTAAAGTTCAAAAGAGATGTAGAAAACCAAGGTCTACAGCAAGAAAGTGCTCGAGATGACAAAGTTACAATAACTAATAGCACTAAATTTGTGTTACTAACGCAACTGGAGAATTGCAGAAGGACCTTACAAGATCTAGTTACTGGGCCATATGTTGATGGATATAACTGTGTGCAGAAATTTCAAGTAGAAGTGACAAGCTCAACAGCTGTCACTTCTGGACTACACTTTTTTTAAAAAATACACTTATTTTTACAGTCCTGAGTATCCTTTTACATTATTTTCAAGTTTTATGTTTTAAAAACCTATTTTGTGGAGATAAGTGCCAGAAGGAAGGCTGACAGGGATCAGAACAGGGCAATCTCTTCACCATAATAGAAAGCGATGGGGGGCTAACAGGGGAAGGGAAAACCTTTCTGTTCTTTCTATAAATGTTATTTACAATGTAAAGAAGTTACTTTTTTTTTCCTAGGAAGCTGCTGTCACATTAATTTAACCTCTCTAAAATGTTACTTTTCTGGAAAATACACCATCTCGGCACCAGAAATTATGAAGCGACAATCACAGCTTAAAAAAAATCCTTCTTGATTTCACCTGAACATCCTTGAAGAACCAGCTGAGCAAGAAGAACACAAACACCCAAAGACTGCCATAACTTGCTCTGTCACAATCACAAAGTCAGACCCTCAGTGGGCCGAGTGACATATTCCTAGGCAACCTGTCCCCATCGTTCTTGCAGCTGCGGCCTGGTGAAGTCACACAAACATCACAAGAGCGAGAGTGACGCCACGTCCCAGGAGAGCTTGGGGCAAGAAAAGCACAGGAAGAAAATTTCCATTGGGCTCATCATCACTGAACCCCGAACAGTCCAGCAGAAATGCGATGCTCAAAAACAAATGTGGGACTTAATCAAACTTCTCCTGGGGCAAAACACTAGAAAATATTGCACTGATTTTTGCAGGTGCATCAGCAAAGAGATAGACTAGAAAAACAACGTTACCGAAAGACAATTAAGGCTACACTTTATTCTACAAGGTCCTAATATAACAAACATATTCTATACCACTGCAATTAATTCCCATACTTTTAAACAGGGAGGTGAAAAAATAAGTTTGTTGAAACATCTGAAACAACACAGTGTCTGTGTAACACTAAAGAAACCTACTGCACTTAACCCTGGCCACCCCCCCAAAAACCCATCAAGACGTGTTGCTGTCCTGCCTCTGCTTTTTGTGCCAACCCCCTTTTTGCCACAGCTGTTCTGTGCCGATGCTCCTCTCAGAGGCCTCCCGTCCCACAGCTGCCCACCGCCCTGGCCCAAGGCCATTCAGAGGCAGCAAACTCCAGCCTCAGTCCCCAGTAAAAAACCTCCCTCCCCACAGCCCAAAGCAAGCTCTAAGTTGGGTGTTCTCCAGCCGCAGGCTGAGCTCTTCCTCTCCTCTCCTCTCCCAGGCACAGCTAAATCTGTCACAGAACTGCTGCTGGCAGACGAGTGGCGCTTACAAATCCTTTGTGATTCTCAGATACGGAGAGAGATTTCTTTGTGCCTTCAGTTCAAGAAGTAGGAAACTGTTTGATTTCAGTAAGTGAAAATTTAGGCTCCTTCCTCCCTAACCCCAACAGATTTAAGGATAAGCCACTGTGGAAGTTAAATGCACAGATGAGGGGAAAAAATAATGATAAATGCATGAGAGAGAGGTTCACCAGCAGGTAGCAAACCAAATCTGATGCAGGACACCCCTGGACTGGTAAGACCAAGAAAGGCACATGGGAAGAGGATTATTCTACATGCAGGGTCAGCCAGGACAGCATGCGGGGCAGAGCTCGAGCACAGCAAGGTTTGGGGGTTTGTTCTGCTTTGAACATTGCTCCTGAACATCATCAGCAGTGACCACAGTCTCTGCAGTAACAATAGCCTCTGCAGGGCATATATTACAGCACTGAAGAGATATTATAATGTAAAAACCAGCAGTGAACTATCACCACTTATCCCTTCCTTAATCCTTTTTTAAGTCCACATAGTAACTAGTTAACATCTGGTACAGCTCAGTTTTTCAGAGGAAAAGCAAACTCAAACAGATCTACTTGGCAGTGGCATCACCTTGCCTATGTGATTTCATGAGCTGCAACTTTCTGATTATTTTTCATCTGCTGTATTTTAAGAAATCCATGAACATTTTTTTAAGGCATTGGAAGTACCTACCCAAGAGACTAAGCAAAGTACTGTCTGGTTTCTCACAGAAAAAGTTGTCTTCGTTACACTCTGGACAGACCGGTTTCATGCACCACATGAAAATCAGAACAAAGTCACCCACCAAAACAGCAGAAACCCTGCAAGATATCAACTATGGCAAAAACAAAGCAAAACAAAGTAGATGCCTAATAAAGCAGAGCACCATGTGCGCTATAAAAAACAGCGCGCTCCTTTTTTTTGTGAAAGTACTTGCTGTTAAGGGTGGTCTACACTGAAAGAAACAGTCCAGGGAGGTCTTGAATCAGATGAATGATCACCCAGAAGCATATTCAGAAGTCTTCTCGGAGAGGATGACCATGTTAATACTGCCGCTACAGGAATATTTATGGTCAATACCAACACGGCCAAGAAATGCAGAAATATCCTCCTTCCAGCAAGGGGCGGCTGGGCTGGCCCCAGGTGACTAATGGTCCCTGCCTGTGGTCATCAAAGTCTGACACCAAAGTGGCAAGTGAACAGGAAAATTTAATAGAATAATAAATACATAAACCTAATAATAATTCTAAATTATTATAAATATTATAATAATTATTAAAAAAATCATTATAAATCTAATAATAAATTAGAAGTCTAAAGATTCCTTATTTTTCATTGTTAAATAATCCCCCAAAAGTACTAGACATTCTGCAGTAAGAGGACATGCCCTTTTAGAGGAGCGTGCTAAAACTGTATCTAAAAAAAAAAACCCAGTTAAATATAAGAGGTTTTTCTCCTAGCACTGGAGTATGGAGACTGTAACACACCGAACAACAGGCAGGAAAATAATCAGCAATACGCAAGGCACCTCCAGGTTCATTGACACAGCAATGCTCAAGAAACTCAAAAAGCTCTCGGAATTTATTACTACTGTTTTAGGGAAAAAAAAGCCTTTTGACATCAGTTATACAAAATTTAATTCCAAAGAGCTTTTAAGCACTGGCTTGGAAATCAGTGAGTGTTTGACTGGCAACAGTGAGTGAAAACTTTGGAGGTTCCTTCTTCCAAACACAATCACGGTTTAGTGTATGTTCACAATAGCGAAACATCAACTTTTGGGGGGTGGTAGGCACATGTGAATTAAGACTTCTAAATAGTTTAGTAAGTATAAAGATAAAAGGCGAACAAACTACCATAGTACTCCACCCTGATTTAGAAACAGGAGTGTTTTGCTTAAGACACTGACATTATAAACATCTAAATTGTTTATGTGATAATCCCACATCTCTAGTGACACTGAGCAGAATGCACTTATACTCACTAACACACACTTGCTTGCCAGGGAGTCTCAGTATTAGAGGAGAGAAGCTGACAGAAAAAGTGATTATTGATTAGCTGCAAATGTCACAAACAGGGAAAACCGTGAAGGTTTCCTGCACAAAAAGATCCTTGTTTTTACTAAGGATGCCGAATTATCACACAGAAACCAGAGAAAGCAGACAAGGTGATAAGAATTGAAATTAAAATATCCATATTAAGGCAGCCAACACTTGATCTGGCCAATTTATCAGTTTTGCAGACTATTAATCCATTTCACCAATCATGCTATTCTGGGTATTAATACTCAAAAACTCCTAAATTATATTTTCCCAGCCCAGCAGCCTCTATCATTTGAATGAAGTCCACACTCTAGAGACGGGAAAACTTTTCACTAGAGAAAAACATACCCATAAACAAGCCAGTGATGCAAGAAGTCAGTCCCTTGGTACTCCTTTAAAAAGGTACCGGACTACATGCAATTTCAGAGAACCTTTAAATCCTTACATCAATGATCAGTGTGAAGGCTGTGGAAGAACAAGCATTCCAAGGAGTGTCATAAGGTTTTTGTCACTCTCTTGATAACCAAAATTTGAAATACAAAATCTGAATATTACTCTCAAATATAGATCTGAAATAATTAAGCAGCAGGAGAAAGGGAAGTTGCCAGAAGTTGAACAACAGCCAAGAGTAAAGTGTTAGTGAGAAACCTGGCAGAGGCTCCAGACGGCAGAAAGCACAGCACATCAATACAGCCAACGTGTCAACTCAACCCTTCCTCACGCTGGTACCTAACACACAGCACACTTACATTCAATAGCTACCATACTTAACCGAAATCACTAACATCATACCAGAGAGCTCAGTCAAATGTATAATGTTACCATACTGTTCTGAAGTAGAAATAAGCCAAAATTCCACTGGACAGCCAAGGAGCCCCGCACGACCTGACTGCACAGCCCAATCCTGGCCACCGAGGACGTTTGGGCCGCAGATTTGCTGCAGATCTTCATGTCAGCTGGGAGATGTAGCAACTAGCTATGAGAAGCACTAAAACTGATTATGTACGATCATGTGTTTACACATTTGGACCGGGCAGGTTGGAAATCTTGCGACTGTAAAGCACACAGGCCCACCGTGTCACACTCCCTCCATCCCGCTTAGCCAGGTAGAACTGTGTACTCAAGGGCCAACCGCAAGAAATAACCTGTGAAGGGGGAAGAAGGAAGAGAGACAATGCTGGCAGTAGGAAAAGATGATTCATCTAACTTGAGAATTTGCACTTGTTTTGTTTGTAAAGGCAAGCGAAAGATAGGAAAATTCCAAGTAGGTAGCACCAGTGTTGCACTCAATTACAGATACTTGTTCAAGGAGCTAAGAAAGCTGTTGGCAAGTAGGTCACTCATTTAGCCCTCCAAAAGGTTCCTAATATGATGTACTATTGTATTTCATAACATATTAAGATCAATCTATTAGAAATTTTAAAGATGTATTCAGCAACAGTTACCACATGACTCCAAAATCAGATATTCGCTATCCAAGAATCTCCACAGAAAATACGAGCAAAATGGTTTCTAAACCTTTTGACTGATGCTACTGCTAAAATACAGTTTTCAGATCCCAGGTAAACTTCTTTTTAGTCAGAATAACAAACACTTTTCTTGTTTGCAATTTCCTGAGTAATGCTCATTATTCGTACACAACAACATTATGAGACTTCAATAGCTTTAGTGACACTTCCATCACAATTTTGACCTTTTTAATACAATAACATCGCCTTCCAGCGTGTCCTTTATCAAGTAAAATCACACCATTACAGAATTGGACTAACCTGCAAGACAGGTTCCCTGAAAGCTTCCCTTATTCAACAAGTCATTTCATTAAAACGTATCACTTGGATTTAAGTAAACATAACACTGTATTTCCATAGCTTAGTAAAAGCTATTCCTAAAACAAATTGTTGATGTCAAACAACCTGACAAGTTGAGGGTGGGGAGGCTTAATCTAGAAAGCTCAATCTACCTTGCATACAGATAACAAAGCAAGATCACTATGAATGACTCAAAACCCCAACAAAATTATTCTTCTTCCCACACCTCCAAGATCGCAAACCTGATTTGCTTTCTTTCCGACATTAAAATCCCTTAGGATTTTTGATATTAAGTCAAAACAAAAGAGTTTTCAACAGAAATTACAACTATTTCAAAGGAAACACTTATTTTTTCCAGTTGAAGCCCTTATCATTACATGCTCAATCCAAGGAGAGGAATTATAAAAAGTAGAAGTAGTATGTATATACTGGGCTTGTTCAAAAAGACCAAAACTTCTTGGTTTAGCATGAGTTAAGAGTGAGGTTTTGGGTGGGTGAGGAGGCTGTCCCCATGTCACCCACTTTGGGAGATACCCTAAAACAGAAGGTGACAAGTCTCTGCCACCTCCTGCTAAAACTCAAGTCTAAGTTACTTGGCAAACAAGACGTTGTGCCAAAGAATTTTTATAAGATGTATTTACAGGTTCATCACGGGGCAGGGGGTGAGCGGGGTAAGTCCCCTGTACACACCCCTGTTTTTCAATATAAGGCATAATATTAGTAGTTGGGGAAAGTTAAAGGCATTTTTTCCCCCATGGTTTGGAAAAGTGCTGGTTGCGTACTGTTAGCATCTGCCTGATCAAATACATAGATATCATTAAAAACTCAGTGCAAAAAGTATATGTAACCAAGGTTTTGTTTTCCGTATGACCAGACACACACGAAAGCCTCAAAAATAGAGCAGGGAGGAAGGAAATCAAAACAGCACTGAACAATGCAGAATAGGAAGAAAACCAACCTTCTTTCTACTTCTGGTTATTTAAGTATTTGGGTCCCCTGAAAATAGGAAAAACCAAGGCTTCTGGTGGATTTAGAGAACTAAAGTCTAAACAGCTGCTTAAATTCACAAACCTATCAAAACCAGATTGGCAAAAAGCTATACTCAGAAACACCACAGTCTTAAATGAAATGAGCTACACTGCAAGCAAAGGTGCCTGAAACTAACCTGGGAAGGTTTTCTTTCAGCAGTACCTCAAAAAGACAAATTTGAAGTCGTGCTTTCAAAAGAATGCAGATATTGTTATTCTGTAACGAGTTTTATGGGAGCAACATCTATATTCTGTGACCTTCCTCCCACACATGCTTCAATAGCACACTCAATTTTTCTTTTAGCTGAATCAATCTAAAATACATCCTTCAGGAAATGAGCACCTGTTAGGAAATAGAGTTCACAGCATATAGTGCCACGATATGAAAATATTAGCACACACAGAAAAGGTATGATACCTACAGGAACTGGGAAGCAGTCATAACCCAAAATTTAAAAGATGAAACTTGGTCTGTATCCTGTTATAAGAAAGAATGATCTACAATCGCTTAACTTTTAAACTGGAATTTAGAGCAAGGTTATGCTCAAAGAGCTTTTTCCTTTTTTTGTTGTTTTTAATTAAACAAGGACAAATGACTTCCTCAGACGTTAATTTCAAAGATGCAGACTTTAACTATTAATTCCATGAAACTTACAGATGGGCACATTCATTCCTACCTCAACTGCTGCTATAAAATCCACCCCCGCCGCGTTTAATTCTGATGTGACAACTAATTACTATCAAATAAAACCCTTTGCAGATCGAAGTGCCCAGACCCTACCAGAAGTCCTGCTGCGCTCTGCAGACACTCTAAGTTGAATTCCACCACTAAAACCAAGCCTACATAAGCTGTACTTAAGAAATATACCTAAGCAGTTCCTGGCACATGATTTCATGAAATTTGTATTAACAAAGGCCAAAGACCTTCCTGAATTAATTCCTGTTTGGGTGTTCTTTCCAGAAGATATGATCTAGCATAATTCCTATATAAAGACTGCAAAGAGCAAATAATCTTAAACAGAATTTATCTGGGCTCAGAATCAATTAGCAAATTTCATTATTTTTGTTTATTCTCCATCATGCTTTTCTTCTGTTACATATTCATATGCTTCTATCTGATGAGCCATTTATTCCTTACCTTCTGAGAAACTAGAGTTAGAAAACAGGCTCTTGGATGTCAGGAACGTGGACAATTAGCACGATCCTTTCTACTAGGTAGCCACAAGAACTGGTATTCAGGAAGAAATCCCTGTCAGATACACCAAATAACCTCCCTGCTCCTCCATTTGATACCATTATGAACAGATTCAAGGACTAGGCTAGTCCTTTTTTAACAGACAAAACATTGTGCAGGTAGGCACGGGCCATCAGCGCAGCCACTTCAAAGGTCAATCTATCGATCTGCCCAGGTAAGTCACATGCAATTTGGCAACACCTGCACGAACACTGTTTGTTTGTAGCAGACGAACAAATACCGGTTTTCCTCAATCAGCTGAGAGCTCTTATTATCCCTTTCCAAGTCATCATATCCTCTAGAAGCTTTATGAAGCAAGCTTCACATTTTGTTCCAAGCCAACCCAAAAAGGCTAATAGCACTGTCACAATTCCCCGTAAGGCGCTAGCAATATACCCATTTACAATTAGCAACTGAAGGTTTCCCAGGACAAAAGATGTCATCTGGAAACAAAAATACTACTGCATTTGAAACCGAATGAGCTGAGATCACCCTTACTTTTTCAAAAGCGGCCAAGACTAGATGCAGCGCTACCCCAACCCCGAAGACGAAACCCGCCGGCCGGCCCCCTGCCCTGCACACGGCCCCGCTCCACGCAGAATGCGCTTCCCAGCAACGGCGCTAACGCCACAGGGAACCTGCCCCGGCTGCACTCGCCGGTGGTTAATGGTTAATGGTTAATGGTTAATTGCCTTCCAGTGGAGAGGGATCACGACAGGAGAAAGCAACAAATCCCCCCTGCCTTGAAAAGTGCCGATGCCTGCAAGTCCCGTCTTGTCATTTTATCTTCCTTTGAACCTAAACCCACCTGTCTCACCTGACGAAAAACTTCAAGTACCAGACTCACAATTTATATCATGCCTAAATCTATAAACACATACTAGAAAAAGATATATCATCTACCATATTGAAATACACACTGTATCGCAGCAAGTGAAAGATATTGCCCTTGTGGGGAAAGAAGAAAACAGAAGCTTAATGCAGCACTTTTATCCAATTGTCAAACTTCACTTGGTAAACTACAGCATGACTATTTATACAAATGGGCACCCTCAGCTGACGAGCCATTGCTTCATACACCATAAATACAGGAAAAATTCACTTCCACAATAATTCAAAACATTAATACTGGCCATTAAGAATAACAATTTAAAAAAAAAAAAAAAATCTATATTTAAGCTTAAGGGAGGGAGGAAGTTAAAAAGGGATTCAGCACAGAATATTACAGCTTAGGAAAACAACGACACTTCAGAGAAATGGTAAGACAGGAAGAATCAAAGCCCTATGTTTTGAAGTAAAAAATGAAATACAAGAAAGCTGCAATCATGACATAAGCTTACGCTCATCTTGTTTAGAATTATATCTTCATTCTTCTCTTCAAGAAAAATGTTTTTAAACAGAACAAACCTGAACTACAGTAAGTATGAGGCTCTCAGCTCTTAAACTGTGTGCAACCAAGAAACTACAGCAGGCCTACATGTGTGCAACATACTACTTGGCTAAATAAAACCATTCAGACTAAAGCCAGCAGCAATTATCTTCTTTGTATTTTGCATTGCATCAATCTGAGCTACTGCACGTAAATTGAAAACATGTTATTAGAAATTAGCTATTTTTTAAGTATCACTGGGCATAGGCATATTTAATGATTTGTACTGATAATTTTGTAACTTCTTCCCTTTCATCATTCAAGCAATTATTTATACTTTACATTTCCAATTGTCAGAATTTTCCAGTCCCCAATTCCAAATCAACAAATTTCGCATCTTAAGGGAGCATTAAAAAAAAGTCATAGACACTGAGAAGTGTCTTGTGCTTTATTTGCAACTGAATATCCTTTCCCATATTAATTCCCTATCAAGATTTGGAAGCGAATGGGGAGAAGGATTCAGTTATACCAATGGTTTATGCTCATCCCTAAGACTCCAAAAAAGAAACACGATTGCAAGGTGCATCGCACTGTTTCCAAGGAAGTATTAGTGCTGCTTCACAGCCCTCTGGAGGAGACCTCATTTGGTCAACCACCTCAAGAAACATCTAACTGGAATAGACACAGCGACAGCCAAACAGGGGTGTCAGCAAGAGGCCTGGCTCCTTTAGCTTAGCGAAGCAATGAGGTTCTCTCTGTGAAGGCAAGAATTAAAACTGAGGACAGGGAAAGCAGAGTAAAATGTCCTGGAATACATTCAAACTGAAGTAAAAGACTACCAGTCACAGCATGAAGGATGTGAAGCAGAACTGAAGATATCAATATGAAAGACGTACTTCAAATGAAATTGATTCAGTTAATGGTATCATCTTATGGTATTTCTAAAGACTGGCAGTACCAAAAAAACTGCCCAGATCCCTTCACATTTTTATCACCATTTACATGAAAAAGCTTTGCAGTTGCTCAGATACATTTGCAACTCAATTGTAATATATGAGCTGTCTTTGTCTTCTGCATGGTTTTTTAAATTCTATTTGCAGTAGGGGAGATGACGGGAAATTTGCCTACAGTACTTTTTATAAGGCTCTAATATATCTTTTAACACTGCATTTAAAATAAAAAGCAGAAATATTTAGTATTTTAAATTTTGTGTAAAGGTATGGACAATTTGCAAGTTAAAGTAAACTTGAAAACCTGAAACCAAATTAAAATCAAATTTAATATTAAGCCATAAGGGGAGGAGGAGGAAATAATGTATTTTACTGGTTGAAGTATAGTAATTAATTATACTTAAAGAGTTTTCTGCACAGCATTAAATGCTATTCCTTAGTTGACAAGTGAAATGACAGCCGGTATACAAAATAACAGAACTGACTTAAGCATGGATAAGCTTAGACTTGAGTGCAAAAAGACTTAGGTCTATAGTACCCAGATGCACAGCCACAAAAACCCAGGCTCTCCAGGGGGAAAAAAAGGAGGAAAGGAGATTTTGGTTTAATTACACACATCACAAATTCTTTAGGCGCACACAGCCCACATGCAACGCTTCTCTTCTTGGGGAATACAGCCAAATATGACACAGCAGAACAGAGCCAATCCACCTCCCACCCGGATTCTGCCTTTCCTGTACTAGAAGGATGTTCAACGTTTTTCCAGCAAATGTGCAGTCACATGTGCTAAAAAAAATACCAAAAGCTAATAACGATGATGATTCAATCATTTCTTTTCCCCAGTTCAATGGCCAAAAGTGTTCTGAGCAGGTAGTTGAAACACCCCAAAATGTCTCAGCTAGCCCTGGCAGGTAACAACCATGCATATATGTCTTTTTCCTAGTAGAGAGTTGTTAGAGATTTAATCTGTTGTTTATACTTCAACCCTGAACAGAAATACGTAAAATTAACAGGATTATGCAAAACAAAAAAACCCCTAAACATGCCAGCACTTTCCCTATTAACAGTAAGAAACATTTATCCAAAGTCAAACTTAAGATGCATTAGACAACACTTAGGAATTAATTACTTGACTATGTAGCTTCAATGACACAACTGTAAATGCTCTACTTCAGGAATTATGTTAAAAGAAAACCACCTCACCTGGTAACTGGTAAAGAGTTAAACATACTCACTTTTGACAGCAAAATCTCCTAAAATATTAAGTAAAGCCATGCATGGGAGAGGGCACTTTCAAAAGAACCCACCAAATACAATTTCTAAAACTGGCCATAACAGAAACAGCAGTGTCAGGGCAACGGCATAGGCTGTACTCAGGACACAGACAATACGAAGCAGAGAAATAATTCTCCAGTTCTAAGACACTTCAACCCTGCAAAAATCAGCATCAATAGGAAGCAGAGTCCTAGTTTAATAGCTGGACTTGAGAGCAATCAGCAAAATTACAGGGGAAGATGCAGCAAGTAAGTTTTAACATTGGAACTGCATTCAAAGGTTATGTTTCTAACAAATCACTTCAAAGTTAATAAAACTACAAGTTAAGTTAATGTCCACAGCAGATTACCTCAGTCCTTGCACTTCACCATCCCCAAACTGCCCAGCTCTAGATGTCCACCATACATCCACACATCACATAATGGCTTAAATTTCTTATAGCCACATGAAACACTACTGAAACACAACACATGGTGTGCTTCAACTGCTACTATGGGAGAGACCAGAAATCTACTGGATTAACTAAGGAAATATGTAAAGCTTGAAATCCCTTGACTCAAGCACCTGATTTACTGCTGCAGTTTAAGAGACTGAGATCAGACAGTCCAGGGCAGTCTATTCAGCCACCCCTCACCAAAAGGCAGGGATGATAACAGCAGGCAGCCAACCATGGCCCCAACACACACAACTGAAAAAAAGGAAAGTGGCATCTCCAAAAGCCTCATCTCAAATGCTCCCTGACCCAAAGATATAAGGGCTACATCCAGATATTGAGCCAAACTGAAGTCATGGACTAGATTTGTAGGAACAGTTGCTTATATTTCCTATACTGAGGAAGATCACAAGGAAAACATCCACTGCAATAAATTCTTCAATACAGCTTGACTTAGCAGTTTTGTGTGTGGGTTTTGGCATTTTTGGGGGGCAAAAGGGGGTGTTAGGGAGAAGCAGGAGGCAGCTGAGCTGAGACACCTGTGATTGTGAAGTCTCTGAGGTAATCTACAAAGAAACTGCCAGGGACAAGAGCAGCTAAACAGCTGTATCAGAGAAAACGTCGTGGAGACCAAGCTGTCTGCTGGCCCTACCCAGGGCTGCATACTGCTCCAGTTGTTCTCTGCCTCCTTCAGACACAACTCCTAAGATGAGCAGAAATGACATATATATATATATATATCAGGCCTAACCACAGGTAGATGTGCCCCACCTTGAAGGTGTCGCAGAAATCTGTTTAATGTTCACCCATCACACCACCTACTGTTCATGGCTGCTTCTCCGCATGGGTACTAGTTATGCAGCTAATAGTGACCAAGAACGAATAGAGGCTGCCCATCAGCCCTCCATGTCCTACCACTGCCAGGATCAAACTCATCCTGCAGACAAGCCCATGTGTTTGAAAACACTATCAGAGCACAGCTTTGGCTTCTGTGATCATGAGATGAGGTTCCACACGCTGGTAGGTGAGAATATAGAAGATTTCAAGGAATTAACAATCAAAAGAAACTCTTCCTGCTTGCTAACTTCAGTGAACAATATTTTACACTAGGATCACAAGCAAAACATCAAGAGTCCAAAGATGATACACCAGGGCAACCTGAACAAGAGCCTGAAAGTAAGAACAAGTAATTATTCACACAAAGTTCATAAGCAACAAGGAACCAATCCATCAGTCTTAGAGGTACGCATACTAATGTATGAAGCATAAGAAAATGAGCTAGAATTCTTTGAATGTGATCAAGACTATAATCTTGAGAGTCTACAGTTTTAAGAGTCCATTCCCAGTTGGAATACTAATAGAAAGAGTATACAGTCAGTTCATTAAAAATAAAGACACAGCAACAACAACCCAAACCAAACAATCAAACCAAAACAAATAAATCCAAGTGCCCAGGAGTGTTACGCCCTATATCTAAAGGAGGCAAGCAGCAGAAACAGAGATAGGTACCTTGGAGGTCTACCAATAATAAAAGGAGGAGAGCACACAAGTGCTACCAAGCTGCAAGCTTACTGTGGACTGTCAAAAATGGTGAATGGGCAAATGATACCTTTTCTGAGCAGACAGAAGAGCGAAGAAAAGCACAGGACTTCTTGTTACACGGAGATACCAAGAACCCAGGCACCTACTGGGAACAGAACATAGCAGAACACCAGTGACAGCTCAAGGAACTCATTTTATTAAAAAACAGAAAGCAACCAGAGACTCTTCCTTTAGCTGTAGCCAACAAGAAAGAAGTGGTTGACAGTAAACAATAAGAGACAGTTTCATTGGAAGTGAACCATCAAGTCAGTGGTTACTGAACAGGGAAAGGAAGGAAGAAGAGCCAGAGACAGATTTAACATCACGGAGTAAGAGCTTGCAGGAGGCAAATCTAAGGCAAGGAAGAGCTAATTCTCAAATGACACAATAGATACAAATAAATTCAAGAAAACCAAGCACAGCAAGAGAACAGAAAACATAGCAAGAGAAAAATGACTCAGAAAAAGCACACAAAAAGGGGAATAACAAGCATAACGGTGGTAGAGAATACAGGGACAAATCAAAAAGGCTAAAGGCACAAAATGAAATAATTCTCACAGAAGTGCTTGAGGCTACTAAGAAATCACTCTTTTAGTACACTACTACTAATAAGAGAATTTGTCCATTACTGAATGAAGAGGCAAAACAGATTAATGAACAAGTCCTCGCTAAAGAGATCAACTCCAAACAGATGACTAGCACAATTAGCACCAATAAATGGGTAAAAATACCCACCCAGAGTTGGCCTGTTACTGGAAACAGCCACACTTACTTTTCTTTGCCTCCAAATTGGCTAGATCTGATAACATTCAACCAAGTTACTCAGGAAATCCTGAGCCATCTCAAAATCAATAATCCTGTCTTTGCAAACTCGTAGACAATGTCTGAGGGTGAACTATATAAACCCTTTCTTTAAAGCAAATAAACAACCTCACTCCTAAAAAATCAAAACAAAAAACCTGAGGGAGAAAAAAGGGATGGTGAAGGGCAGAAACATCTGAGGAATAATATCAGCTTAAGTTTCCAGGAAAGTTAGTCAAATATATTCAAAAAAGTTTTTTTAAAGCACTTAGATGATATGGAGAGGAGGAACAGCCACCTTGGTTTTGTCAAATACACGTCGTGTCAAACCAGTACAACTTTCTCCCATGACACAGTTACATGAGAGAGAAATAAAAAATGTCTTTACTTGATTAAAGCTTGTGACAGTCTTAATTACTGCGAATTTCTCATAGGCAAACTAAAAAGAAAGGTCCTGTACAACTACCATGAATTTCTAAGTAGGCATAGGCGACTATATGCAAAGGAGGACTCAACAAGGTCAGGCTGTTGGAAAAAGGCTAATGCTACCTGGGGATGTATAGCTTATGTGACACATGACATAATCCTTCCACCTAATACTGCTGCGGTAAGTCTCAGAGGGACAATCGCAACTCATTCCAAACACAGGTCTTCGAGCCAGACAGGAACAGCTGCAGAAAAACCACAAGAGAACAACCACCAGATGTAGACAATATCACCTGCCAGGAAAGGCTGAAAGAACTGGAGACACCAAGCTTAGAGATCAGAAAACCGAGGGGACGAACAGTCAGTTCTCTGTATCCACAGCAAACAGAACAAGCAACAGAATGTTAGAATAGCGGCAAAGGAGATTTCTATGCTATAGAAAATTAACAGCAAAGTATTTAAGGACAAAGATAGGCTGCTCTGTGAGGCCATGGAGTCTCCATCAACAAGGTTATTTTAAGAGCAGGTTATACAAACAAGTGACAAAAGTATTATCAGTGCTGTCTTCACTGGCCAGAAGGTGGAAAAATGAAAGAGATAAAACCAAGGACTTGAAAATTTTATAGCACTGACAGCAGATTGTGGAATATTACATTCAGCTCTGGTATCAAACTTAAGATGGTTTAAAAGGTGCAGAAGGAACCAAAGAACTACCTGAAAGCCAGAGTACACACTTAGAATAAGTAAGAGTTTTGATTATGAGAACGGAAGCTGAGGGGTAATACTCTTACACTAAACAAGTACCTTCACAAGAATGAAACATCAGGTTCTAATGGGCTCTTGAACAAGAAAAATCCCCCAACCCACAAGCATGGCCTGTTCAGCAAGGGCACCTTCCTAACAGCATGAAATTAAACACCGGTGTTTCAATAAGGTTGCTGAAAAGCATTTTTGCACAGGGCGAGCAGCTATTTCAGACTAGCAGCAAGCCTGGCTCCTTGGCTCAAACTTAAGATGAAAGGTAAAGCAAGCACAGTTAAATTAGCATGGTAAAAGGTGCTTGCTTAGATTTACATCATCTTCTAGAGCATAATGACAAATACAAAACAAAGAATAACAACCTTAAAGAAAATGAATTGTATTTTTCAGATAAATCACCCACCTTTTAATATGTATCAAGGTAGATACTTCCCAATACTGTTATCCATTAATATTTTAAAATAAGGAAAAAAGCTCTATAATTAGTAAAGTCTACCTAAGACAATTCACAAAGGGAATAAACAGGAGCACAAAGCTCCGCTTCCCTGGTCCCTCGCCAGCTGTGACACCCAGGCCCGCTTGCCCACCGCTGACCCAAAGGTGTGCTCTCACCTACAGACGTACAAGCAGAAGTAGGATTAGGAAGATGGAAAGAAAGCCAGCCTAATTAGAAAAATAAATCCACAAAGCGGCCACGGGATGCATAGTTATCCTTTATACTGTTTCCACCACTATTTTCTGGCCTTTTAGTGGAGCTAGAAGTTTCTCCAACATAATTTCTCTTCAAGCAGACCAACTAGGTGAGGACGTCTGACCACAAAGAGGGCTGGTTTTGCAGAAAGAGGAGCTACAGTCATCCTCCCTGTTCACCACTGCCAATCAAATTTTGCTTAAGAGGAAAGGAAGAATCACAACAACATATTGGAGGGGCAGATGCAACAGGTGCCAGAAAGACATCTTCTTGTGATCCTCTCATGGTTTAACAACTAAACCCTACTAAGCAGAGACACCTACAAAAGAAATATAATCACAGACGTAACACTTCCCTGACAACGTACTAGCACTTGCTAATAGATTATTCTTATACTTACCCAAATTTTCTCATGTCATAGACAGCCCCTCCTACAAAATATCCATTTTGGCAAAAAAGATTAACACTAAAAATGTACTGGTCAATACACAGCCTTAAAAACATCAAGAAAGGCAGACTCCCTTGCATCAACTTTTTTTGCTAATCATGAACTAACACAAACAGTAAAAAAACCCTTTGCATGTAACTTCAAGAAGTTAAATTACTCAAGCAAACTATACAAAAGAACATATGTGTGGCAGAAGTGTCAGAAATAGGACAATGCAAGCAAAATAAAACAGTGAAGACTAACTTCCTGCTATTAAAAAAAAAAAAGGAAATACATGAGTCACAAAGAAACCATAGAAAATTATTTTCTCAGAAGAATTCATCCCTAAATTGGGAAAACAATAATAATGTAAAAGTACAATTATTTGGGAATGATTTTTCTCTTTATATTAGGAAAATCCCTCAAGTATCCCCATATTACAACACTGCATACTACATATGAACCATTTTGCCAAGCCAAGACCTCATGAAAAAAACTAACGACAGGGATATCAACTTCCTCAGGATTATCATAAATGTAAACAGGGTTCGGAGTAACTTTCTTTAATAGAATTTTTTGTTTCTTGAATATAAAGGGAGGTCTAATGCTGGTTAGGATCCCCTGGGCTTTAACATAAAACAGAGGCAGACTACCACAGACTTTTTCAGCTTGGCTGTCAAATCGTTAGAAATTCCTTATCAGCAGGGAGGACAAGCCAATCTCACCAAGAGGTAACATCATTAGGTGCAACCTGCTGAATTCAGAGTTTGTTTCAGAACTGGCTTCGCATTCACACAAATACTCATTTTTATGTCATGTCAAAAGCCACAAAGACAAGTACACATTCAGACTTCTATTTGAAAGCTCCACTTGAACTTAAGGAATAAATTCTCACAGGCCATTACTAGTAATGTTTTAACAGTTAAAATTCCTGGGGACCAGAACAACCCCCTAAGCCTTACATAACCACTAGATTTTTCACCTGATTGAAAATTAAAACATAGGCTCAGAATTACTTTAAATATCGACATAAGAACATTCTTCTTCATTCTTATTATGAAGATATAAGATACAGCCATCAAGTCTAAAAAAATTGCAACAAGAAGTCAAAATAATATTCAAAGTATGCATGATTATGTGGCATGATTTCCCCATAATTCTTAAAACCGGTAAACTACGTCGCCAATGACATCACTTCCGAAAGCATTATATAATAATTAATATTTAACTTAGTTACTATGCAATATTCCTCAGTGCTAAGTTCCTTCTACATCAAGGTTCAAATACATAGCTAGTGGAGGATACTGCACAGGTATGGTAGCCAACAGAAAAAAAGATTTTTTTTTTTCCAGTTGAAAGCATAAGAATATTTTTTAAAGTAATGTATATCTGAAAAATATGGAAGTTTCATTTTGTCCACTTTTATTCCTGTGGTTCAAACTCTTAGCCAGTTATGACATTAACAAAAAAAACCCAGCCAGCTTCAGGCTGCTGCTGCAAGCTGTCTCAAATCACAGCAGACATCAGGACAATTCCCTGCAGATTCCCTGAAAAGAAAGGGAGAATGACAGTATAGTGGAGATGAATCTTGGGAGCAGCCAGGAAAAAGAAGTAAAGCTAAAATACAGATGATCACAGATAAAACTGCAAAGTTACTTCTGAGAGTAAAGGAGTGTTCTATCTCCTGCTGAGTGACAAAATAAAACCTTAATTCATCTGAAGCCTGTTGCAGTGAAGATTTGGGTTTCAACTACACATTATCTATAGTCACACAGATGAGTTATGGCCATTAAAATAAAGTGGTGAAAAACTGCTAGTGAACCTCAGCTAAACCACTAACTTGCCATCTGTTGTGGCAGCAGCTTATTGAAGATAAGCAGCCTGAAAGCATTATGGCAATTAAGAAATCTTTTGGTCATTAACTCCACACCAATTAAACACTAAAGGCTGGTAAAACTGTACTGTGGCTCAGAACTGCTTTTTAAGGCAAACTCTTCTGTTGCCAATGACCAGTTTCACCATGAGACTTAGTGTAGCAAAAAACCTTTACACATTTACTCATGCACTTCTTTGTCCATCAGCAGCCCTAACACATGTGTACGCGTTCTCCTAATCAAAAATTTAAAAAAAAAAAAAGAGTACATGCATACATATAATTTATTTCATGCCTGCACTTATATGGCAACATGACTAACCGACATTCAAAAATGCCGTGTTTTAAAAAGCCTGGATATGTGCACACACACGTGTGGACATGCACACACACATTCTCATGCATCTGTCCAGCAAAATGTCTCTGGGCTTGCATCAACATTAGTGTTACCCAAACGTACAGCCTCACATCCACCTCTGTGGAACACTCCCTACAACGACTTTGAAACATTCAACTATCGCCTTCAATACAGTTACAGAACCTGAAAGAGGTTCCGTAACTTCTTGTAGTATTCTGCCTAAGTCTGCCTATGAAAACACAATAACTCAAGGTATTTTTAAATCACACTGTTAGTTTGTTGCACTCAGATCGATGGAAAAAAATAGCACTTAATATCAGAAAACAGCTGCACTACCATTGTGTACAATTCAGGGGTCTGCTGTCAGAGCTAAAGCTACGATTTCTGCACAGAGATTAAAAAAACAACAAAACACCACACACACACAAAGGGAAACAACACAGAAAACAACCTTTTGCTTGAAAACCATCTCAGTTTAAAAGCAGAATTACTTTAGTGCCAAAATACAGAAGATGGAGAAGAACTCCACAGTTTGCCATGCCCACAGTTAGTACAGCAAGTCCAACCACATCTCCATACAGCTGTGTGCATCAGGTCTCTCTCTTTGAAAAAAGCCTCCAAGAGCAGAAGCAGGTGGCAGAGGGTGGCAGGGTGTGTTCCTTTTGTTCGGAAGGAGCTGTCACTGATGCAGTCTGACAGCACAAAGCATAAAACCAGAGCAGGACTCAAGGTAGAGCCTTGCAGCATGTTGCAGAACATTACATGTACATTACATTTAACACAGTTTCCAATAAATTTGACTGCTACACTCAATGAGATATACTGTAATAAAGAAATACAGAGATTTTGAGAGTCATGGCTTGCATTAATAGACTTCTTCCAGAGGTAGGATTCAACTGACAGCCGCCTTTTCTTTCCCTGACTTTACAATGCTGTTATAATTAAGTTTATTTCAGATGTCATGTATGACAGACACTCAAAACTTATGAAGGACATGTCCAAAACTTATTTGTCAAGTTTAAAAAAAAAAAAGTTGCATAATGTCAGGCTCAGTTAGTATGTTCAAGAGTCTTTATTTCATGAACTCACTTGCCCATTTCAAAAGGCTAAACATATTTCACATGACATCAATAATGCTTGCTCTTTGACAGCTTTCTCTCCTCATCCACATTCACCCTTATCCTACATCATCCAAGAGGAAAGAAAAAAGCCATTTTAGTCTTATTCTGTCCTTCCAAAGCCTCCATCCTTATTCACTAACCACAGACTTCTCTTAACTTACCAGATCTGTAGTTGCCACCTGTTTCTTCCGACAGAGAAGAAAAGCAGCCCAAAAAAGACCAGTCCCTCAGAAAGCAATATTTTGCTACATACAAAGTATATCCAGATGCTGTTTCTGGGTCTTTTTCAGACTTCAGGGAAGGGGGGAGGGGAAAGAGAAAACTACACAAAACCACATCTCATTTATTTCACTGTTCTCTACAGAAGTCTATGTACTAAAGGCCTTAGTGTAGACTTAAGTTGCCAGTGTTGACATTCCTAATTCAGAAAACTACAGATAGTTAGGGCTCCATGAAACCCTTCCCATTTTTACAGGACAACTGTTGGATTTAATTACTATAGCTAAAATCCGAACCATATATCATTTAATAAACAGATATCAATCACTATAGTTTTATATGCTAACGATGCATGTATTCGTACAAAATCTTCAGAATGCTTATCTCTTCAGCATATTCACAGATTTGGGACATAAACCAACGATTGCTCAGCTCTCCACATTGCTTAGTTTTGCTTTAACCTTTAAGCAGAGAAGCTGCTATTTCCAAAATGAGCAACAACTGACTTACGGATCAAAGTGAGCAATGGAAGCCATGACTAAACTCACACTTTTGATAGTGCGGGCATAATTAATATCTAGAAGAATAACGACGGGCATCTGAAAAGTTTAGATCTCCAACAGCGGAGTCCCCTGGGTTGCCAGACAGACACTTTACCCAGCCTGCTACCTTTTCCTGGGGAAGACAAGGACCAGCTATTTAGAGCAGCAAACAGTGCCCCAGCAGCTGATCACATCCTCCATCTGTTTGCAGCTCAACACAGACCACTGAACTGCTGCCAAACAGTTCAAAAACCAAAAAAAATCCAGCAGATTTTTCTAAGAGCAACTGCCATCCATACACACTCCCAGAAATGAGTCTCCGCTGCCTACCGCAGTGTGGGGCTCCTGGTCCCTCCTCACACCACCAGCAATTCACCTCCCACAGTCATGTCCTAAGACAAGTAGAAGATGAGACCCCAGGAGAAGCCCAAAAGCCCAGATGCCCCGGCTGACAAGTCTGCACTAGATCAAGGCAGTCCAAAGCTCCAGACTTCAAAATAAGGACTTTTGTAACCCTGTAAAAACGGAATTATTTACCTGGATGACTATAGTCTCGTGTTTCTGAAGTTCCTTCAGGAGCAAACACTTGACAAAGCTACTACAAACCAGTTCAACAGATCAATGTGTTAGGAGTATTGTAAAGATCTGCTGTGTCTGAGGAGTTAACTCTTGCAGTGTTACTTACGGCAGCATGTCCCAGAGGCACCTGCAACATACTTGGTTTTACTTCTCTAGGCCTGAGAAGAGACTATGGACAGCAATAGTCCATGGAAGTGCCCAGAGCTTTCCTTCTGAGGAATGCTCAGTGGATTCAATCTTTTGTTTCCTCCCTATACATGGGCAAGTCTACTCTTTCAGTTTTAAGAAATGACCTAGGGGGGCCACTCATCTCAATGCTTTTGAGCTCCAACTTTTTTTTCTTTAAAAAAAGGAAGGAACCATAACTGAATAGGCAAGTAGAGGCTAAGCATGGAGGTTTTTCATATGGTCCAACTTGGACACCCAGTTTGGACCAAAGTGCCTCAAGGCTTCCTTTAATAAAGATTGGAGTGAGAAAGCTACGCTACAAAGTGATGCAGAACAGGAGTTCCTCCCTCTCCAACGCCTTAGTATGTTCTATCATTACTAGGAATTTTGAGATGGAGAGAACTACATTTGTGGCTTGTGCAACAGAAGGTAAGTTGATTATTTAAGAACATGGTCAAAGTTCACATTCCAATAAAGTTTTTCTCCAACACTAGCACTGGACCAACATGAACAACTCCAGTTCAACAGCCTCAAACAGGTTTGCAGGCAACACTAGTAATTTTTCCTCGAAAAGCCACTTCATGAAACAGTGCTCAGACTAACTTCTGCACCAATACTGTACCAATCCTGTACAGGTCTAAAAGCAACTGCATATTCTGTATTTAAAAAAAAAATATATTTTTTATATATATATACATACATACTTCAGGAAAACGACTATGTTGCTCAGACCTATCTTCAATACTATTTCTGGTGAGTATGCTCACGCAGCTTGGAGGCAAAGGTCAATAACGTAATAGGCCGCCTTGAATTTTTACAATATAAAATTAAGTAATTCTCGTGTCTAGAAAAAAAGGATTATTTATTTTATTGCATTCTCAGACAAGCTTCAATTTCGGTAGTTCCCATAATAACACTAAGAGTGGCATCATAAATGTCATTTCGCAGTTGAACTCTTCAGTTGTGGCACAAGAAATTTGGAACTTGTAGATTAAGATATTAGCAGAGAAAGAGACCTGAACTGCAGCATTCTTCTACCTATTTAACTCAATTTTTTCCTTCTGTTTAATTATGCTAGGAAAGTTTCACATAAGAAATACTCTTTCTCGAAACAGAGCAGTCCAAAGCTACCTTGGTTGCTATTAAAATAAAAAAGTTACCAAAAGAAAGGAAAATACAGGAACCTTTTTCATTACCTTAATACAAGAGGATATATAACCTCCTTTCCCACCAGTGAAGGAGCCCCAACAAATATTAAATCATCTCTGATTACCCAGATCCATATAAACCTGAAACACTGCCTAGCACATCCATGAAGCCCTGTACATCCTAAACAAAGCAGGTTTATCTCCCAGTTATTTATCCTAATAACTCCTCCACAACACATTTTCAGCAGACCTGTATTTGTTAAGGATCAACCTTGCTACACATAAATCAGGGTCTAAACATGAGTCTTGTTGGCACCAAACACCACCAAATTGAATCTCCGCATCCACTCAGCTCTCCTTGCCAGGCAAGGAAAAGTCTGGATCCCTTCCTTACATAGACAGTAGAGGAAAAGGGATCTGAGGGCTCCCCTCCAGACAGAAAACCATTACAAAAGGATAAATACCAAAACCAAAAAAATAATGTGGTATTAAACACCTAAATGAAGCTTCAGGTACTGTTTGGGATAAAAAAAAAGCGCAGGACAATAACCGGACAGAATCCTAAATAGTCTCATTAATATGCACATATTTCAGAACTAACTTTTCATATGAATCTAGTTCCAAATTCAATCAACAAGGTTTCATTTTCACAGTCAGGAAACAAAAGGCTGGAGGTGAAAGGATACACTACGTTTTTTAGAGTAAAAGATTTCTCTCTGAATCCCTCTCTCTCAATTCTTTTGCAACCAATGCAGCAAGGAATAAATAAAAAAACACCAAAAAACCTCACAAACCTTTGGCTTCACACTCAGAATCTAATGTCTCATAACAAAGCCATAGGAGGATCCTTAACTAGTACAGATAAGACCCCGCTGAACCAGATGCCATTTTTTTTGGACACACTTCGCACATGTTTCATTTAACAATTCACACCCGATTATTCCGGTTATCAATTGGCCATGATGTAGCAGGTGCAGAAAGTGGGGGAGAAATGGAGCGCTGGGGGACTGGAGCTACGTCAAGGTCATGAGTACACACAGGCACACGCTTCCCAGGAGCAGAACTACGAGATCTGAACGAACCACTTATATGTGTGCCTGTGGTCTCATCTATTAGCTGAAAAAATGCCTTAACTGATCACGGGAAGAAGTAAGAAAGAGCTATTAAGGCGAATGTTATGCAACCATTAAGCTTGTTGTAAAGTTTGAAGTGTTCTAGTTAGATTCATTTAAGTCACAACAGATTATCCTTCTAAATTAGCAAGTTAACTCGACCATACCACCTAAGCCCAATTCTAATAGTTTCATCCCATCCTGTTACATCTCCTTTTATTAAAAATAACAAGCATAGCATAAGCTCTTCAGGGCAGGGACTGCATGCCTATTTAAAAAAGTGAACTGCATTTAGTCAGAGGAACAAATGTGCTACCAGACTGTCAAAAAGACTTTATTTTTCATCAAGTAACTGTTATAAGTGTTTGGAAGTATCTGTTTCCTCAGCCTGCAGAGTGGAGGTTACAAGACTATTTAATGGAATTTATCTAGTTTACCTGAGCCTTGACAAAAATTGGCCAAACTAAGTTTGCTTTTGCAGAGAATGAGGCTCTACATAGAAATACAAAAGCTAGCTATCTGCTGAACTTCTGAGTTCCTGACAAAGCTCCTCTTTTGTATACTATTAATATTTCTTTTGAATGTTGAATCGTAGAGGAGGAAGAGAAAAGGGAAAATCTCAAACAACAAATCAAGCGCAGATGTCAGTAAAACGCAATGTACTACAAAGCTGCTGAAAAAATTAGTCTAAAAGGTAGCAATGTATGGTCTGCTATGTATAGAATATCTATTTTAAAAGCAGTATCTCATAACAAAGGAATAGTCCAGTGAAATATTTAATAAAAATTCTAAGCCAGACAGCTCTCAAATGTAAGGAGATTTAGTACATTACTACACTTGACAAACAATACTTGGATAAATGCAAGTGAGAGATTTGTAAAATGGCTACTAATTTATTCCCCTTAATAATGTAAGATTGATCAGCTCTATAAGAAAAACTACTCCTGTAGCTTACCAGCCACTGACAGACAACTCGTCACTCCAAAGTACCTGAACATATTAAGGAACGGCCAATTTTACTACAGTACGAGTTATGCAGTGGTTGATAAAGTCAGATGCCTCTCACAGCATGAATAACCCAACTCAAAAATTTATAGGATCAAATTATGAAGGCCTGATGCAATGCATTACTGGATGGAGAGGGGGGGAAAAAAAGCCAAGCAAGATATATTTCTTTAAATACACACATTGACCTTCAAAATATTTATTTCATTTTATGGTTACAAATTACCCTTATTTATAGGATACTTGTCTCTTCACTCCATAACATCACCGTAAATAGTTCTGTAAGGAAAAAAATATAACTTCTAGGGAAGTCCTGCAGCAGCACTACACAACTAAGTGACTTTGTTTCCAATCGCAGTTAAAGTCAACGCAGTTACAGGTTTCCCAAACTGAGATACTTCCTTGTGCTAAAGCACTGCCAAAGCATCCTTAATTTCACTGTCATTCCAAAACACCTGACAGGGCTAGAGAGGATTTGGATGCTATAAAACATGTGCATGGGGCAACGTAGCTTCCAGGAAGATTCCATTAGGAGTTGCCCACTTGCATCCCAGGACAAGCCTTAGCATGCACTCTAACGCAGAATTTAGCCTACAGTCTTAAAAAAACCTCCAGATAAGATAGATAAAAACCTCAATTAAAATATATTTGTTAGCTCTAACTGGCTTAGCTAGAATTTCAGTACTGGCATATGTGTTTTTAGTTTCAACCATAAATATAGCCATTTTAAAACTCTGTTCAACCTGTTCTATCAAGCACGTGTAAAGTATACCTCATTCTGAACAGTTATTGACACACAAGAACGCGGAGCACCCCTGTGATCATTCCTTAAACATCTTGTTTCACTCTGTATTTTAGACACGTTTTGGAAGAAGCATCTAACAGAACATTAGTAGAAGGATGTGCCCACCACATCCAGACGGGATGCCCTAAAACCAGGGAAGTGACAGAAGCCGGAAACAGAAAGCACGCTAATAAGTAGAAAACATTATGCTGTGCAGAAAATACGAAATTCCGGTGGGTTTTTTTTAGATTTTATATATTTTCAGAGATTAAACATTCATGTTTGTCCAGCACAGAATCAACTGATGGTTTCTCTTACCCACTAACAAGAACTTTATAGTATCATGTGTAAGATGAAAGTAAAGCAACTCTGGTTGCTACTTCACAGCTGTCAGTGCATTGCTTACTCTCCATCCAGCCAAAACAAATATTGCACCTAATTTAGAAGTGATCAGTCATGTCAAATACAGTTTTCTCTCTCAACTTCATCCAGAAACAACATATGCTAGTCTTTCACTCAAAGAACAAGTCTTGTTCTGACCATGTACCCTTAACTAGCAAATTATTAACCATTAAGGAGATCCCATTTTAATGTAAGTAGTAGTCATGTAATGATGCTTTAAGATTTCATCTTTGCTTTCATCTTTGAAACAAGATTATCAGTTAACTTTTAAGTACTAGCAACTTCCATATGCCACCACTGTTGAAAAGGTACTGAAAATGTCAAGAAAAATGTCACTGAAATGAGTATGGAGGAGGCAACACCAACTTTAAAGGAGCATTATAGAAAGTAAGTATTTACCTTTCAGAAACTGAGCACAGGTATTTATCTATCCGCAAAATCTAATTCTAATATGCTTACTGTTTGATTAAATAAGGTCTATGTTGCAGGTTTATTCTAGCTTAACTCACTGATCTAACAGACTTCTTAATTCCCTGTTTCTCCACCAGTCTTCAGAATCAGCTGTACCACACTGCTAAGTGAAATGGAAATACCTGACAAACTGCATACACATCTAAGAATATAAGCAAAAAAGGTCAATTAAGACAAAGTTACAAATTCATTCAAAATAACAGGTTGTGCATACTTCCAAGACTACGAATAATACATCACTACATGTAATGTACAGAAGTATTTTCCTATAAACTTAGTACTGAAAAACTGTATTTAGCTTTGAAGATACGACTTATACTTTCCAAGTGAAGACTCCTGAAGACTCAGAAATTTTATTAGGAACTACCCAGTCTGAAAAAGAGAAGAAACATGAAGTAGGAAGACTAGCAGTGATGCTGACTTTTTAAGATGAATTTCAGAAAATGATCTGATGTAGTACAATTCTGTTAGAACCAAAGTCCTGGACTACACATAACCACAAGACACAAATGGATCAAAATATCAGAGATAGTGGAGCCTTTGCCATTTGAATCACATCACGGTGCCATTCTACATGTCGCTCCACTGCTTGTTGTATATCTCTTTGCATGATCATGTTTATTCCAGGACCCAGGAACCTGTGCCTGGAAGAGCTTGCAATCTAAGGTGAAAAACAAAACAAGATGCACCTTCCTGCTGGAGGTTTTACTAGAACAGAGTTTAGTTATGAGTTGCAAAGTTACAAATAAAAACTTGCACACCTCTCTGCCATTATGCGCACAGTTCTTCTGGATACCTAAATCATGTAAGGAAAAGGAAATTATGCCTGAAATAAATGTCAGATTAGAAACAACATATAGAAATTGTTGATCTAAAGCACTGTTGATTTTAGGTAACCAAATATGAGAGTGTAGAAAGGCAAGTTTAAAGAGGTGGGAAAAAAGAAATTAATCTACAATCACTAAATTTCTTGTTGACCTAGCAAAGCAGATGGGCACAAACTTACATGGAGAACAAAAAAAGCCATTTATTACACCATGGTATTTCAGACACTCTACATCACAAAAGCCCTTTCTTCTATTTCCCCCTCACATGTACAAGTTTATGAGAGTGAGGAAGGAAACGGAGCAGGCTGTATGACATACACATGGAAGTCTGAAGATGCTGTCAGCAGGAAAGGCTTTTATAAATATGATACCTAAACACAAGCTTTGTATAGATTAAAAAAAAATGGAGTAACCTTTATGAGAGAAAGGCACACCAACTTATTTACTCTTTTGTCACTTAAGCCAGTAGGATACCTAACTCAAGGCTTAATCCCTGAGCATTTTTTCTTGGGGGGGAGGGAGGGGGAATCAATTAAACCACACAATCTGCTCCCAATAAATTTCACCATATTATGAAATAATATAACAGATCTAAATTATTCTGAGGTATCAGAGTGAAAACCACAGCCTAGGCTATAATGAACCTCCTGTGCTTAATGAAGTTGTCTGCTACAAAAAGGGCTCTAATATTAAAAGAAAAAATACACACAAAGCTATATTTTTGCTTTTTCAAGGCCTGCCCACCTATGGCTTTCAGCTTCTCCACCGAGGCGGGACCCAAGCCCGAAGACCCCCGAGGATGGGGAGCCTGGAGCTGGTTCCTGCCGGGATTTCGGGAGAAGCCCCAGGATGCCACGGCCCCGAGCAGCCTGCGCTGCCCTTCCCCCACAAAGGGTGGGGAGCCGGGGCCGCTGCCCAGCCCCACCGCGCAGGCAGCGCTGCGAAGGGCCCAGCGCTCGCTCCCCCCGCCCGGCCGAGGCCCCGGGGCCCACACCCGCCGGGAAGGGCAGGACGGGAGGGCGGATGGCGCGGCCCCCCGGCTGCCAGCGCCCCCCGCCC
>VWYH01006102.1:139926-159155 GCA_013399365.1 Pampusana beccarii | reverse complement strand
GGGTCGCAGCCCGCAGAGGGGCCGCTCCCGCCGCCGCCCCGGCCTTGCCCAGGCCGCCGGCGCCGCCGCTGGGTCCCGGCCCGCCGGTGCTGCTGAGGCCGCCGCCCCGCTTGTTCTTCCGGCGCTTGGCTCCGCGCTTGGCGTCGGCCGGACTCATCGTGCCTGACACCCGGGCAAGGGAGGAGGGAGCGGGGGGGAGAAGGAGGAGGAGGAGGGGAAGGGGCGCGGGGCCGCCGCTAGCGCCCGGGAGCGGAGGGGACGGGCAGGGCCGGGGCACGGGCCACCCCGGGCGCCGAGGAGCGGAGCGCACCAACTGTCACAGCAACGGGGACTCCCTCGGCCCCAGCGCCGCTGACCAGAGTTACCGTCCAATATGGCGGACACAAGGGGAAAGTGATCCCCCTTTACGTCGGGGGGCTCCCCCTTGCGCTGACGGGAACCCGCCCCGCAGGGCACGCTGGGATGCGTAGTTCCCAGCCGCACCACAGCCCGTCTCTGAGCGGGACGGCGGACTACAATTCCCGGCGTGCACTGCGAGGTCCGCCGGGGCGCGGCCGGTGAGCTCATCCGTCCCCGCGGTGCCCGCTGGGAGCTGTAGTCCCACCAGCCGCCGTTAGCCCCGCCGGCCGCCGTTGCCACCCCGGCCAAGGGACTACACCGCCGCCCAGGAGCCGGCGAGCACCACGTGACGCGCCCCCTCCTTTCCCCCCCCAGCCTTAAAGGGGCCGTAGCTCCCAGTTGCTCCAGCAGGGGGCTGAGGTGACAGGGGTTGCGTTCTCTCAGAGCGGCGGGTGGGCAGCGGCCCCGCGGGGAGAGGGTATCACCCGCGGAAGGGGCCGCAGCCCACCCGCCACTGTTGGAGAACACACCTGTTCAGTGTGGGGCCGCTTTGGTGTCACGTGCTGCGTGGTGCATCCGGCTTCGTGGGGGCTTCGCCCCTCTCCGCAGTGCTCTGCACCCCACAAACACCTTCCTTCCCAAACCCTGGGCTGGGCAGGCCAAAAATGGAGGTTGCAGCCCTCAGGTCCGTGGCTGGGGCCCCTTCCGTAGCTCAAATTGCCCCGAGGCCTTTGCTCATAGAATCATAGAATAGTTTGGGTTGGAAGGGACCTTCAAAGCTCACCCAGTGCCACCCCTGCCGTGAGCAGGGACATCTTCACCAGCTCAGGTTGCTCAGAGCCCCGTCCAGCCTGGCCTGGGATGTCTCCAGGGATGGGGTATCCACCACCTCTCTGGGCAACCTGGGACAGGGTTTCACCACCCTCAGTGTAAAACATTTCTTCCTCATGTCTAATCTATGTGGTGATGGGGAACGATTCATACAGACACAGACAGAGACGCACACACACAAGGCTCTTGTTAGCAGTGAGAGCAGAGCCAGGCAAAGCCAAGCCCTCTTTTATTAACAGTTCTCACTTTATAGATTTACAGATACAGAGCTGGACCAAGAGGTTAGACAGGATGTTTTTTCCAAAAAATGTTATCCCAAACACACCACACTCATGTTGTGACTGTTTTCAGTCACGTTCCCATGCATATCTTGTGGGCGGCCTTCCAACCCACCCATTCAGATGCTCAGGCCCAACATTCACACGTCATACATATAGAGGCAGTTTTCTGACCCAAAATATCATTCTCACTGGCCTGGGTTATCACTTCTTACACTCATAAAAAACATACTTCTGTATAATCTGTCCAAGGCCCTTTTAGCTGGAACTGCGCATCCTGCCATTCCCACAAACCTGAATCTCCCCTCCTTTAGTTTAAAACCATCACCCTTGTCCTGTTGTAACGCGCTCTTCCGAAATCTGTCCCCATCTTTCTTACAGACCCCTTTTAATTAAGGAAAGGCCGCAATAAGGTCTCCCTGGAGCCTTCTCCAGGCTGAACAACCCCAACTCTGCCAGCCCATCCTCGTGTTCCATCATGAGGCAAATGGCCTCAGCCATGGGGCTCCTCACAGCTGAGGTACCAGCCCCTGGGTTAAGTCAAAGGCAGCTCTCCTGTGCTGCAGCTCCATCAACCACAGCAGCCAGGCTGCTCCTCCTGCCATCATCACCTGCCCACAGATTACAAACCACTGCTGCCATCGCCATCGTTTCCCCTGGTTGTTCTTTGCAGTGCGCTTGCTGGCCCAGGAAAGATGAACTTATGTAGTGCTGGGCTTTGACATGACTGGGCAGCATGGTATAAAAATAACAGATACAAGCACGTTATACGTGGCGATAACTTGTGGCAGTGTAAAATTTTATTGCAATGTTAAAATTTTGATGGCATTGCGTGGTAGCGATAGTGTGTCGGTGTATGGTTCAGGGGCACCAGTGTATTTGGCTTTCGTTCACCGATGACCATACATGCTTAAATGGTCGAGGAAAAGCCTGACGGTGTTCAAAAAGAGACTGGACAACGTCCTCAGACACACGGTGTGAACTGTGGGGTTGCCATGTGCAGGGACAGGAGCTGGACTCAGTGATCCTTGTGGGTCCCTTCCAACTTAAGACATTCTATGATTCTGTGAAAACAGCTCAGGAGTTTTGGGAGGGAAATGGAAGAAGGCACTAGTTTCAGCGTGTCCTAATGAGTGGTTGGCAGCTCCAGCAGAGGCTGCCATCCATGCTGAAGCTGTTCCAGGCTTATTTTGCATCGGTGCACATGAAGGAGCTTTGTGTGTACACACAGGCAGCTGTGAAACCAGGAGAACACGTTTGTTCGTTTTGTGGTCTAGTAAATGGTGAGTTTTTTGAGGCAGGGCCCTGGTCTTCAGAAGCATGTTCAATGCTCAGCACACACCACGCTGCATAAACAACGAATAGCAGTGGCAAGAGTAGGGGCTCTACAAAACTCATGCAATTGTATGCAGACTTTTGCCACAAACAAATAAATTCTAGGCCTTGTAGTATAAATTCAAAGTTGACTTCATGTGACATCTCTTCTTAATATATGGCATTATTTTAAGAGCTCACATCTTTCACTTGTCTTATTTCACGTCTTATTTCAGTCTTATATAGCACTGACTTTATCTTCCTTTCAGAATTATATTTTCGTTTGGCCTCTGTTAACACTATGCTTCTGAAAGATTACAGTTCTGTCAGTCTCTCTATCCCCTATGTATTACAGATAAAAAGCATTATTATGAGAAACTATTATAGTGAAATCATTCAACCATATAGGAGTTAAAGTAATACTACGTAGTCTGATATCCCAGAGTTTAATTCCCATATTCTCCTTATAAAAACATAGATGTTCTCCTTTTACACTTCAGAAAATAAGAGCTATCCAGATGGATTTTTTTTAGTTCAGTTTTCAATATTAAAGAAGTTCCACAGTATGAGACAGTAAGTTTTTATAAACTGTGCGGGTCAGAATCTTTTTTAAAACCTGCAAGTAAATACTATTGCTCAGGGAAATGAAGTACCTGTATGGTTTTGAACTGAACTCAACTACCACACCTTGTTTCTAACTTACTATTAGCTGTTGAGCCAGTAGATTGTTTTAGAAACGAACATGCCACTTTGATTGTGGATTTGACCATTTGTATGAACTGGATCAAAAGGGAGAGGAAATTAATTTTACTGCTGTGAAGACCCGCAACTAAGTTTCTTGCCCTTACTTGAATCAAATTACTTAAAATGTTCCACCGCATCACTAAGAAAATAAGCTTGGTGATTTGAACAAACTAACATTAATTTACCTCATTGTTAACTTAAAGTGTGGCGTTGCACTTCAAAATCCTTTGGAGATGGGAAATTATTTATACTCTGAAAATTTTTCGGATCTTCCAGGAACGAAATTTATAAAAACTCACTGCATAAAGAGCGCAGATCACTGCAGTGCTTTCCCATGCTCCTCCTGGGAACCGGATGAGTCTCAGCAGCATTGGAGTTTTCTTTGTGGGCCATGAAGTCAATAAGAAGCTGTATGGAGAGTTGTGCAGGTCACAGTTACCTTCAAGTTCTGCCTTCAAGATGCTGAGGTGGCTGGGAAAACTCAGCACGGTTTTACCGCCTTGCTGGAATATTTGTGTTCGTCTCCCATTGCACGCACAGCGATGTAAGGAATCTATACACTGAACTGTTGTTATAACTGCAATTAAAAGTAAGACATCTGCTGTTCTTGAAACAATAGTCTCTGTTCCAGGGAGGTTGAAATTTATGTCTTTTTTTCATCTCAAGGGTTCATAATTACACAATTAGTTCCCAATTCTGCAAATGCGGCTTAGTGACATCAGTGATAGACAGAAGTCAAAGGAACAACTCATGTGCAAGGCAGCCCTGCGAAGAATTTAAAGCTGTCCTTCTGTTCTCCACTGTTCTCTAATTACCCCTGTTCACTGAACTGTTGTTTTATCTATATTTCCAAAACTTACCTTGGGGTCCTGGTTTTCACTCTGTTTTTCCCATATTGCTACAGTTTCGCTGAGGACCTGGCGCTTTTCATTGACATTAACATTATACAACTCAAGCAATTTGTCAATGTAATTATTCTGCAACGAGCACTCATTTGTCTTTGCTGTCCAACAAGCTGTCATTTTAATAGCAAGTTCATTTTTCTGAAAGGCTTCTCTACAGGAGAGCGAACATGCATGAGTGTGGGTTTAGGGAAGTGTATACTTATACGTAAGTGAAAACAGAAAATGTTGAGACCAAACACTTCATCTTACGAGTGTTGGCAGGGCTGTGGCATTAGAAGTCCATGTCGTTCACCTCCAGAGGATGTTCTGTCTTGTCCCTGGGTTGGGTTAAGAGGACCTACTGTACTTTGATTTACGGATCATCTTCACAGTGAGAGCTTCCCTCTGTGATCCACATCCCAAACTCACATCCCACCACTCTTTGGGAAAGCACCTGGAGGTGACCGAGGTCTCACAGAGGAGCTCTGTCTGTGGTCACACAGTGACAGCACCGGGATAAGAAACTGGCACAGAAATCACTGGATCAGCGTCACAGTCTACATCTACACAGAGCGCCTTTTAATCAGCTCACCTCCGCTTGTCATCGCCAGTGCCAGAGTATCTGAGCTCCTTCGGCATATTATGGATATTAACAGGTTCCGGGGTGGCCTTCGTGGAGTCCTAGGCACTGCCTCCTTGTCAGAGAAAGAACATGTTCTCAGGATGAGGTTATTGATTTATTTGCTTTGGTTGAGGATGTTTTTTGGTTGCTTAGTGGGACTAAACTGAAGAATGATGCAAGGAATGTCGTTCTTCTAGCGAGGCTTTCTGTAAAGCAAAGGGCTGCAGGTTTTCCTTTAGATGGCCAAATTCAGTTTCACCTCGCCTCCTCTGGAATGTGTTTCACAACCAGATGCCTCACCTGAGAAAACTTTAATGCTGAAAAGGTTTAGAGCAAAATAAAAGGAATCTTGCGTGTTGTATAATAAAATTTGGTTTCAGGAGCTTTGTTACTTCTTTGGCTTTGTGGTTGTTGACTTTTTTTCTAGACAATCTTCACTGGGCCTTAAAAAAATGTGTTCTTCAAAGCCATAAGCAGAAAGGTCTTACCCAAAGTCAGGGGAAACCCTGACTTGGTACCTGCTGTAGCTGCGGTGTGTGAGTCCTGGGTGCTTGTCTGCAGAGCCAGCGCTGACAGACTCTTGTATTGTGCTGAACTTACAAACAATAAATGCTGAGGCACAAAAGCAAGATTTTATGTTTTTTTTCTCCCAAGTACCTCAGTAAAGAAACTGAACAAAGGTCTGTTTCTTACAATGGGAATGCTAGAATGTGTGTGTCTACTGAACTTGTCTTAATTCGGCATTTTTTTCCCAATGTTCCTTTGATTGTCAACTTTTTCTCCCCTCAGAGTAAACGCTTTCAGCCTGTTCTGAAGAATGTCTTTTGAAACATCTCCCGATTTTTATAAGGCATTGCTTAATTCTAGCTATTGAAATGCACGTTGTGTCATGTAATGATGCCCTGTGCGAGCTAACATTTTACATCATGAAATGTGCTTTTTTGCATTAAAAAGCCACATTGCCGTCCCTATCGAAACGACTACAAAGAAACATTTTGCACATCAGTACTGAAACCGCAAATAAGACTCTCTACTGGTTCCAATTTATCCTAACAAGACCATGAGATACACCTTTGTGTGGGGAATGGTCAGCCTGCGGGTTCAAAATGAAGCGGAGCAACTCGGACACATCTGCCCTCAGATGCTTCCGAACTCTTAAAATAAAGTGCACAGGGAACGAAGTTTCGTTTCCCGGCTGGAGTTTCAGAAAAAAAAAAAATCCAATTTCCACCTTTCAGCACAGGTGTTAAGCTACATGCTCAGAGCTTTGCTGGTGCGCTGGGGAGTGAAAAGGACGTTTCCATATTTCCACAGTGTGATTTTCGCTGTTCACAGAGTCCCTGTGCGGCAGGAAAATACAGCAGCAGCTTCCTTGCTCACCGTTTCCAGCCCTGCCACCCAGCTCCGTGCCTCCAGGAGCCCAAGCTCTCTGCTCCCTCTGAAGGCCACGGTCACCAGGGATCGTCACCTTCTCTGCCTTCTGCTGCCATCGTTATGGCCAATAATCCTTAAGATGAAGCACTGGCAACCATTCCTTGAGAGGTCTCCCAGCGTTTTGGGTTGGTTCTGCGCCTGTCAGGTCAGAAATATTCTAGTGGTGTTTCTCCTGTTTCCAGCTACTGCTGTATAATACGGTTTGGGGCTCTTTTGACCCTTTCATTTCACCTTTTAAAAGATGCTAAATCCACCCATCATTTTTAATTTAGAGTATGACAGCTGAAAGAGCAGAACCTGCCTCCTGGCACCTGTTAGCACCTACAAGCTCTTGTCCAATTTCATTGCAAGTTGTACCCATAGGAGCATGTTCTGCTTTTGCACTTGTTCACCTGGAGCTTTTTCATATTATCAAAATGAACAATGCAGTTTGTGAGTCTTTCTTACAGTTTTTATTTCTGCTTCTTTGGCTTTTAAATTTATCACCACAGGGGAAAAAAAAAATATCTCATTGTCAGCTGTTTCCTCAAAATATCCCAAATAACTTTTCCCTATCACTGACTTGTGGTTTCAGTAGCGGACAGATATCTTCATAAAAGGAGTATGCTCAACAGAGCCCAGAGATCAGCCTGGTTTCCATCTTGTGTCCGAGAAATCCAGCAGAGGAAAGGGTTAAAAATTTCCTGTTTCCCTCTGCTTGTCTCCGAGCAATCGAGTTCATTAATTTTTATTGCCATCTGTAAAGCAGTTGAACCCAAAATAAGAGAACAAGGGGGTTTTGGGGCTCACACCACCTTTCTTTGGTGGCAGGAGAGAGTACTGGACAGGAATGTCTCCCCACCAGTGTGACACTGGGGCATTCACAGCAGTCACAGCCAGCATGTTTGTCCATCCTGGTTGAACAGAAAGAAGTGGAGAACTGGGGCCTTAGGATGCTGCAGCTGTAGACTTTAAGCCTAGAAAAGCCCAATTTACCTGACCACCTTCAACATCATTCTTAGAATTTCTCTTGTTGCTAAGCCCCCAAATTACTTGCTGGATGACAATAAGTTTTCCAAAAGATCTCTGGTTTCAACCTTAAAAATACTGAGCAACGGAAAACACATGGTCATGGAAAAGGTTCTACTGAGGAAACAAATAATACTCCTTGTTAAAATGTTAGTAACTCTCCTACAACACAGAATTTGCTGGGCACGGCCTTGCCTGGCAAAGAGCAATGGCAGTGTTCGTGGTGCGAAGGCTGGCTCAGCTAGACCAGGCACACCTGGAGCGTAGTCCACTGCTATCTTCGGGAAGCCCAACGTCATTTCATGCACCTGGAACATGCTCCTTCTTCATTTCAGATCTTGGTGGCTTCCCCACTGATGGAATGAGGAGCATGTGGATGCTCCCCTGGGAATGACCACCCAGGAAGAGGGAAGGGGTGATGGTACAGTGAGTGCACTGCCCATACTTTATTATGGGGTGGGTGGAGAGCGAGATGGGAAGGCAACACGCGGATCAAATCCAAGCAATAAAGATTCAGGCTTGGCAAGGAGCAGGGTCTGTAGGTCTCGTGGTGCGGCAGAATGGGTGGGAGTTGTGGTCTCAGGTGGGCAGGCTGAGGGGAGCAAACATGAGGAACTCACTTTGAAGAAGCTTTGAAACCATAGCAAGGCACTGGTCTTATGGCACAGCACTGTGCCTTGCTCAAACAAAACAGCAGGAACCGTGATGAAGCTGATAATCCTGGGTGTTTCAGGTTCCTGATCTCTGCCTATCACTTCCCCAGGTCTTCTGCAATGTGCAAGTCCTTATTTCTGTCCCCACCCTGAGCAGAGTCTGAGAGAGAAGAGGTCCATCGAAAGCCTCTAGATCCTTTACAGGAATGAGTTAAAAGCCCCATGCGCCTATTACCTTTGCACCCTAGGCTGTGGTGCAGACACCCAACACCAAACCATGATGCTTTAGCTACACGATACAGTGGAGGACAAGGCACCAAAACTAAGTTGGGCTGCTTTTGCCTCTGACACAAGGTTCATCTGAATCACCCGACGCTGTGCAGTAGACACATCCCATGTTTTGAGTGAGGTTTTTGGCTGCAGAACAGATCAGTTTAAGCACTAAAAAAAATAAGTGAGCTAGAAAAGCTAATCTCTATAGGCAAAATGTCATCTTTAACAGTGTTGTGCAAAGGAAACCAGCATGTACGCTACCACCTTGTCTCGGTGACATGCTTAAGAATTTTTTTTTATTCCAGTGATGACTTTCAGTCCTGTTTGACAGAGGCGGAGATCCCCCAGATATGCCATCCTAGACATTTTAGGCAGACATTGACTTTCACATCCCCAGGGTAGCCCCAAAAAAGGAAAAACACTTTCGGTCTCTTATCTGTAACGAGAGGCAAGAACCTGCCGGCAGGTCAGCCCGTGCGTAGCTGCAATCACAGCATCAAAGGTGCTGCCGCTTGCCCGACCAGGCAGGGGGGAAATGAGAGAGCTGGGAGGGGAGAGGAAGGAATGTGGAGATGCAGAGTCCAACCCCATGGGAAAATTTATTTCCACCCCTCGTAGAGCAGCATATTTCAGTGAAGACTGAGATTCAGAGGTGGCCTCACTGAGATGCCTCCAAGCCTGAGGCATTGGGGGCTGGCGTTTGGTCCAAGATCAAAGATACCAAAACCAGCTGTGAAATTCCAGTCCAGACCAAATTCCTTGCCACAATAAGCGTCTGTACTTCGACTTAAATATTTAGTTTGCTCGATGAGATTATTGGAACTGACTGGGCTTGCCCCTGGATTGTCAAATCCTTTCTATCTTGTCTCCTGAAGTCCAAACCAGATCTTTTAATCCTCAGGAAACTTGGTCAGTTAATATAATGATGTGATTCAAAAAGATGCTGAGCACCAGAAACCTCATAGCAGGAAGTATAAATATATCTGGGTTTCAGCTGCAGGTCATTTAAGAGCTACCTGTTATTCTAATGACTTTACATCATTTGCACGGTGGGGCTTTTTGCTGGATTGATAAGCTGTTCACCGTAAACAACCATTTCATGGCATATATATGAATACAGGGTGTCATAATTCTGAGCTTCTCTCATCCCTACGAGAGAAAATATTCAAGGATATTCCCCAAAGGGCAAGTCACATTTGGATAAGGCTGGCATCACTCCAAGACAGTGCGATTGCCAGAGAAAGGGAATTTATGTGACGAAGAATGAGAATATAGCATTATTTACCAGCTAAGAGCTGATCCTGGAGGGGGTAGAACATCATTTGCCTTGGTATCAGAGGTGGCTGAGGCCGCTCCACATCTCAGCCCTGGATTTAATAAACACTGACGTGTTTGCGCAATATGTGCTTGCAAGAGGCGTTTCTGTAAGTGCACGGAGGCCGTTTGTGCATTAGCAGGGCCGGCAGAGACATTTTCTGAGCCACTTCAGTATCCGAGTTGTCAAGTGCAAGAGCAATATCAAAAGCTTCAGCAGACATGGGCTTGTTAACATGCACTGTTTCTGGGCACAAACCATTAACAGAGGGCTATGGCTGCTGGATTTCAGGGCTTTCGCTGGTCTGAGTTTATTTATATGTTTATTTATGTATTCTGAAGCGTTAAAAACCCCAAGTGCATCAGATTGTTCATGTATGTGGATAAGAAGGAACTTAGCCCCTCTGGTGATGTTTAGTGCCCACATTTGAGCACAACTTTAGCTCCAGAGAGAAGTCAGGGCACAATTGTATACCCCCCCCCATTTGTTTTTAAAGCGTCCACCTTCAGAGAGGGCATCACGCCATCAACCACATGCCGTTTGTTGGGGAAAGGGGTGCAATAAGGAAAGGCTGGACGTTGCAAATATTTTACCGCATGTAACCCTACCAGTTATAGAGAACGTCAAGAGAGAGCAGGTCAGTGCAGCCGGAAAGGTGCTGTGCTCAGGTGGGTCACTCCACTGACTTCTGCCAGTTTGATCCCCCTGGCAAATACTGGCAAGTTGGGCACAGAAGCAGCATCTTTCTTTCTTCTTCTGTGCGAGTCTCCATCCCACTTCACCCAGTTCCCTCCAGGATGGTGCCTAAATAATTTTGAAAAATAGTGAGGCAGTGCTGCAACTTTAAATAGTCAGAAATGTTTTTTTCAAGGGTAAATTTTCCCCGTCCTCTCTATTCGGTACCTGAGTCAAGACTGACTGAGAAATGAGAAATTTTCTCTTCCCCTTTTTAAAATGTCTTCATTATTGTAGGCAATTCAGGCCAATTGAAGTCAAGGGAAGTAGGCTGTAGTTTGGTTTGGTTACAATAACTTTATTTATACTTTTTTTCCATCACATTTCAGCTTCTACAGGCCACACAACAGCTCCCTGTCTCGGGCTAATGAAGCACTTTTAGTCATCTCATTCAAAATTTAAAATATGGCATTGTCGTTGTGTTAGATAAGAGATGAGTATATTTTCTGAATTCTTTTATTTCCTGGTGACTAAATTAGAAACCGGTTGGAACAAATAAGAGATATTTGATTACATGAACGCAAATAAATGGTATACAAACCCACTACATTGTGTGCTTCAGTAGAATAACTTGCTGCTGTGAGTACTCTGTGCTAAAGATTTACTTGAAAATCCTGCACTTCTCAAAGAAGGGTCACCTCTCTACTTTTTTAGCAATTTTGTTTGCTTCAAAGTGCAAAAGAACAAAAGTGGAAAATGTCTTTATTTAAGAGTGTGTGGTAGCCGGATGCACCGTAGAGAAAATAATGGTTAATAACTTTAATCCAGAAGGGGCAGCAGATTCAGCCTGAATGAATTGGAAAGCTTTGTCAAAGAGAGCAATTAATTTCTGGCAGCTTGAAAGCTTAGAAAGCTGGTAGGGGAAGTGCTGCCAGAAATGTGTTTCTTGGAAGATGTCTTTCTGCTGAGGGTACCCTTTAGGATTCGATCTAGCCTAGGTAACTCCTTGGATGGTACTTTCTGCTCGTGCTCTAGCTTAGGATGTACAGGGTCTGGGATGAGTTTCCTTTTCTGCCCAATGCCTTGTGTGGCCAGGACTGTTTATTTAACCTCCTTGGCCTCAGTTTCCCTTGCTTAAAATGAAAATAAAAACTATTGTGCAAATCTTCCTTCTGAGCTTCCCCAGCGTGGTATCTTACTGTTTCCAGAATAAATTGCTGAAGACTGCAAGGACCTTATAAATCTGATCTGTAAAGTAGGTTGATCTGTAAAAAAAAAACTACCATTGTTGAACATCATGTAAGAAGTCAGTGGAATTATACTGGCACAGGTCAAATAACTGTAAAACAATCAGAGAAATGGTATCTAATATAGACAACATTTGAAAAGCTGTACTCTGTTTTGTCATCCTGCGTTAGGGTGGCTTAATGTTCGGGCAGTTCAGATCTGCAGTAAGGAGTTATAGATCCACTGCCTTGTCACGGTAGTTGCGATAGTTGGTTAAAGCACCATCCCTCAAGCTTTTATTAAAGCAGTTTAAAAACTTTTGTATTTAAAAATGGCAATAAAATACTGAATGTCTATCTCATAGCAGTTTAATAACTATTCTAGTTCTACCGGTTCCATACAGTATTTCCTTAGTGCTTTCACTGTTAAAGCCATACAAAAAACCTGTAGTCCCAGTTTCATCACCCGGGGTGAGATGCTGGAGTCCTAACACCATCATGTGAAGCCAAACGAGCTGCAGCGCTTCCCACCCTGCAAGACACTGATCTGCCCGTAACTCAGGGAAATTGATCTGTCTGGGTTTACGGTCAGCATGTTCTTAGCTGTTAAAGCAAAATCTTCTTCCCCTCCCAGGTTTTAAAATGTGACCCTGTTTGCCCGAGAATATCGCTGATCGTATTTTTAAGTTCTGTGTAAAACTGGCAAAAGCTCCCACTGTTGCTGTTACACTGCAAAACGTCTCATCTGTTTTGCCTAGTTAACTGGGGTGAGTTTTTATAGCATTTTCCCTCTGTTTTCCTTGGAGCTCTGGTACAATGAAGGCTTTGTCTAACCCCAGCTGTAATTATTGGTAAGAACAGAAAGAAGAGGGGAAGTAGAGGAGAGATGAGAAGAGCATCCCCTCAGGGCACATCGCAGTCCGCCTGTGACCTTTAGGACACGGTATCAAATAGCTGCCTGTTGTGGAGACCAGAAAGGCTTCTGTGCTTTGGTGGAGAAACCTGAACATATTTGGGTTCAGCTGTGGGCCAAGGCAGGATTAGGTTTGGATTTGCTTGCTGCCTCGTATGAAAAAGCCTAATCTGAGAGAAGGAGGAGAGGGAGAAGGTGGTGATACCAGAGCTGCCATGTCCTGTGTCAGGAGAAATAAGGAGACCAAGCAGAGAAGTGAAGCAGTAGTTGAAGAGCTGCTGGGTGCCCAGCAGTGGCTGGGCCAAGGGCACAAAGCGGGCTTGGACTTGGTCAGGAGCAAATGAAAGAAATACCGTGGCTGTGGGAGATGTACCCCAAAAAAAGGCTGAGAAACTGATGACCTCACAGGTGGTGGGCCAGGGAGAGCAGATGAGTGTCCCGTGATTGAGTGTCGTGGTAGGGAAGGTAGTGACTGGAGGGAAGAAAGGAAGATGTGGGTTTTTTGAGATATTTCTGGGCCTTCAGCTGCAGTGAGGTTCACCTGAAGAGAAGCCACCAGGCCTCACTGGCAGCTGAGAGCAGGAGTGAGAGTGGGGAAGCAGAGACCAGGAGAAGGCAGCACAGAAAATGCAGCCCATGGGAAAAAGAAGAACAAAAGGCAAAGGGGACAAGGAAAAACGCTGAGTTTTGAGGCTATTGCTTTTTTCACTTTATTAGGCCCAGGTGCAAAGGCAGCCGAGGGGCAGAGCACCTTTGCGGGTCTGTGCGCTACAGTCAAGTGTAGTGGTCATTTCAAAATGCCCCACGGCAACATGTGTGAGCTCATCCATGTCCCCTCTACATGGGATGAAAACTTTTTCTTAAAAAAAAAACAGAAGAATTTTCTTAAAAATGCTTAGGATACGTCCATATTACTGTAACCTGGTCTTTCACAGCAAGTCCAGCCTCAGAATAACCATCACAACAACAAGCACCCATTTTCCCCCCAGTTGTAACCAATGTCAGGGAAGTTAGTCCTGGCTTTACTGCAGCACTGGGGAGGCCATGCGTGGCTGCACAGGTCTGCAGGCTCAGGCCTTCAGCTGAAAAACCCAAATGTCTATAAATAAAAAGGTTATTTTCCTCATGAACTTACCTCATTCTGATAAAAGAGCTCTGCTTTGCCTAATTACGATACTAATTAATAGTTTTCATTCCATTCCCATTGTCACACTCCATCATTCCCAAAGCCTGAGGCCCAGCTGGTGCCTCCATCATCTTAAGATGCAGGTGAGTTTCTTTTCCCAGATCCTCACCAGCATCAGAGGTTTATATTTTTTCATTTGCTTCACTCTCTGTGGATCGTTCGATTTTCTCAGCTCGAGGCAGCCTGCAAGAGTCAAGGTAGTAAATGAATCTGCTTGCTTTCTGTTTTCTAGACATCCTGTGTGGCTGCTGAATTGCTCTATGTGGCCACGTCTTTCCTCTGAGGCTCAGAAAGGCACAGAGGGGCCACCAACAGGAACACATCCCTGGTACATCAGCTGGTGACAGATTCTCCTGGCTTCATCTCTGTGAGATTGCATCCCGAGTCCCAAAGACCTGTTTGCCTCCATCCATGATGGGAAATTATGTGTTGGGTTTTGCTGGTCCGTACTGATGCCACATGTGGCCTCTGGCACCAGGAGGCATCACTTCTGTCCTTCGGCAGCTGGAGCACGGACTGCTGAGGGCTGCGTGACGTGAGCTCCCAGTGTGGACAGTGAGTCGTTCACCTTTGGTAGCAGCAGTAAGCTGAGAAAAGCTCAATTTCCACTCCAGGTGCGGCATCTCCACCTTTGACCCAGGGGGGTTTTCTGTCTCATCAAGAGCAAGCATGGAGGAAAATGCCTTTTCAGTGTCAGGAGCACTGTCAAAACATTTCACCTTTAGCGAAAGCATCCTTCTGCCTGCAAGCTGAAGTGATCCTTATTCTTACAGCATCCCTGGATCACCTCTGGAAATAAAGGCATGTGCAAATATCACAGACAGCTGACAAGTTGAAGACAATTAGTGCTGCTCTCTCTGACCCACAGTCACACAATCTCTGCTGACCTTCCGCTGTTTTTCCAGCTTCCCTCTCACCACCAGCCCCATTACTGTGTTTTGCTGTGAAAATATTACAAAGTACAGCTCAGTTCATAAAAAACCACAACTTGGTCAGGGGCACATGTAGCTGCTACATCACCACAGGCTGCAAAACTCCCCCAGCACAGCGACATCTCCCCCAGCTCTGCCACCCGTTTTGCACAGCATGGCTCTTGCAAAATTCCCTGGTAATTACATAAAACAAGCAGGATCCCCTTGGTTTGCAGCAGGACAAATGCTATGAGACTGACCCATGCCACAGGTGCCTTCCGCAACCTTCACTTTGCCTTATTTATGGCTGTGTGTTAGAAGTGATCTCTGAGGTGGCCACGACATCACGGAGACATTGCAGCTGTCCCTGCGGCTGTCAGCACAGCTATTCTGCCTGCACAGAGCGAAGGTGGGTGACAATACCAGGCTGCTTGGAAAAGGTGTGATAAAAGGAAGATGGAAACAACAGCCTGACTTTATTCTGCAGCTTTGTAAGCGTCCGTGTCACTCTTATGTATTTTTTCTACCGCTTTGCTGCTTTGTCTTTAATGGGTAAACACTTTCCACGGGAAGCTGAGTGCATGCATTACCATTTTGTCCATTACCAGCCTTAGATTTGCAGGCTATGAAGCCATTCCTTTCCGCAGTGACTTCAGCCAGTGGAAGATGTGATTTATTTTAGCATGATGCGACTCCTTGTAGTTGGAGCTACGTTGCTGCAACAGCCACGGGCTCCCTCCGCGGTGCAGAAAATTTTGACGCAGTGCAAAAACTCCTCCTCGCAATAACAAAAGAGACTTTGAGAGACACGCTCGACAGACCTTCGTCACCAGTATTAACGCAAGTCTTGGAAACAACATCCCAGGCCTGGGAAGCGAGGGCTGTGCTGAGCACACACGCACACCCTGTGCTCACACGGGGTGCGTCAGCATCAGCCCACGCCAACACACGTCCACCTGGGTACCCTCCCCTGCTATAAACAACAGACTGAGAGCGCTTCGGAGAAGGGCAATGCCTTTTTGATTTCCCTGCAAAGCATCCCACTCTCCTCTGGACACTGCGTAAAGCCACTCTGCTGTTTCCAAGGTGATGCCTGGAGGTGAAGCCTGTGATATATTCTCCTGCAGGTAGCAGCAGCTGTAGCTGAGAGATGCCCTTGGATGGGCCATTGTTTGAAAGGAGGTAGAAAAAGATGGAAATAAAAGATCTATTTGTAATCATTTATTTTTTAAAGATCAGTAAGAAAAAAAGACAGATTAAGGCATTTATTTTATGCCATGGTGAGTGTTTTCTAATAAAGTTCAAGTCCTTACACCTGGGAATGAGCGACGTACCCACGTTGTAAACAACAAAATGAATCATTTGATCGTTGTTTAGTTCTGTCCTCTAAGGTGATGGTTGCAAATGTTGTTCGTGCCTAATATTAAGCCTTGAGTTGCCTGAGGAAGACTCTGATTTTAAGGTTTCTCGCTTTATAAATCAAAAGGCGCGTGTTCCATTCCATGGGCTCCTTAGAGGAGCACTTGGCCCCTCGCTGTGTCTTGGACCTCCTGAAATCTTGGGGAACATTTTCTAAACTTTAAAACATCTTTCTGGAACTTCATCTCCAGAGTTTTGCCACAAGCCAAAAACTAAATTTATTTTGAGCTTGATTTACCCTCACTGGAGTCTTTCTGCTGACCTTCTTCAGCTCAAAATTTCATAAAAGCCTGTGGTTTTGCAAGCAGTGGATGCTTGGTTTAACAGATACATTTCAGTCAGTGTTCTAAGAAAACAAACAGAATACTGACCCCAGAAGATGCTTGTCTCCTTTTCGGTTTTCCTTCTAGTAATTCTGTGGGGAAACCTTAAGCATATAGCATCCACACTTGGATATAACGGGCATTTATTTAAAACATTAAAATACATAGTTGCAGGGTAGTCTTTGATGTCCAGGTAGGTCAGACCAACACCTCGTCCTGGCTGCTGTCTGCCTCTGAGCAACCAATGCCAGATGTTTTAAAGGAAAATTGATAAAACCAGCCCCAGGCCCTGAACATGTGCAGTTTGTAGGATGCCTTTCCCAGGGCAGCTTTGCCCAACCGTATAGAATTCAGGATGAATTATGATAGGACAAGGGGTGATGGTTTTAAACTAAAAGAGGGGAGATCTGTGCTAGATATGAGGAAGAAATGTTTTACACTGAGGGTGGTGAAACCCTGTCCCAGGTTGCCCAGAGAGGTGGTGGATGCCCCATCCCTGGAGACATCCCAGGCCAGGCTGGACGGGGCTCTGAGCAACCTGAGCTGGTGAAGATGTCCCTGCTCATGGCAGGGGTGGCACTGGGTGAGCTTTGAAGGTCCCTTCCAACCCAAACTATTCTATGATTCCGTGATTCTGATTCTCCTCAGCTCAGGGCTGACCCCATCCTGGTTTTCCCCACAGCTTGATGGCGACCACACAAAAGCTGCTGGTGGCTGCAGAGTGGTGCGTGACCATCGGCATGGGGTGCTGTGAAACCTCGGCCTCCACATCCAGCAGCACAGCGCTGCGTTAGCTCACGGATTTGTTATTTGTACCCAGAGGAGCTGGGGTGTGGTGTGGTAGGGAAATAGTGGCAGTTTGTTTTCCATGGAAAACGATGAAAAGCCATGTGCAAAATCAAAACCACACTGACTCCTGTGCTGTGCAAATCCTAGGCTTACAGCAGCCCTGTGTTCTGGCTGTGTAGGAATACGTGCATTTCTTTGCTGTGCTGAGTTCCAGGCAGCACCATGGTACATCCAGAGGGCACAATATGTGCCTGAATTAGGGTTCAAGCATCAGTTCAGCAGCATGTTGTGTAGGTAGTCACCGGCAGATTATAGGCTTACTATACATTGGTTCTAACTGGTGCAGGGAGCACTGGGGAGCACACAGCTGTTTCATGCCTCTCAATGCTTACGTCTGTTCATGATAGTTGTGGCCTTTTAATCTGCCTCTGACGTACTGAACTTCTGCAAAACGTTCATTTTTATCGAGTTATAATTCTTCAAAGTGCATTCAGGGCTTGCAGCAAGGTGCCCGGCTCTCCTGGCAGCGCAGAGCTTCAGTTGGCTGCTGGAGCAGCAGACGCTGTGCTGCAGGTCCTGCTGTGTGACATGCGAGTCCCGGCAATTAAAAACTCTGTGGCAGAGCGGGCACGTCGAGGTAGGAGGAGGAAGGTGGCGAACCAAAGTGGTGACGTCTCTAGCTGAGTGTTTTTCCTGCAGATTGACATGGTGAAGACCCATGTGCGCAGGCTTGGGTCAGGCTACACACACATTCACAAGACTCAAGTGACGCACTGTTGCTTTAAGTGCACCCAAATTATTAATTGTTATGTGGAGCATGTTCTTACATCACAGCTTTCTGTTCTTACATCGGTTATCCTAGGAAGTCTTTCGCAGCATGAAATCAGGTGCTAAATAAATTGTGGTGGCTGGTATCACCGAGGCGTTCTCAGCAGCAATGCTTCTGCAGAGGGGATGTTAAACGCAGAAATTGCTTTATCTTTGGTGGAAAGAGCCTGAGCAAGGGTTTCGGAGTGGTCAAACTGTTTAAGTACCTGTATGTATATGTGTGAGAAATGTTGATTGCATCATGCTAAGACTGAAAATAAAAGTCAGGGATTCAAAGCGTCGTGGCAACAGTTGAATGAGAATCAATATTCGCTTTTCACACAGGCTGTGAGCCTGGCGCAAGTGGCAGGGATGCTGCTGGCCTTAGGGGATGCTGTTAGACCCACTCGTGTGTGTGCCTGACCCACAGCTCCAGCACTGGAGGGGAACTGAAGGGGCTGGAGGGGCCAAGGGGCATTTCATGGATCATTTGCGCACCCGAGCATCCGTGCAGATGGGGCTCAGCACAAGTCAGCTCACCAGACACAGGCACGGCCGAGCATCCTGCGGGCGCCCTGGCCTTGCGTACACCTACTCGGTAAATAGCTGCTCTGTTCTTAAGTTGAGCTGCGTAAGTCATTTCTCAGCAGTTTCCTTCTAAAAAAAAAAAAAAAGTTAAAGTTAACCAAAATACATCACAAATTCCCACCGGTTACACCGAACTATTTCAGTGACATGGAAATTCCCACCCGTGCAGAAATAGTTAATTTTAATATTTCAAAATGTTATTTTTACATAGAACTTTAGAAAATAATTTAAGTTTATTAAAATTATTTCTCTAGTTCACTGAAAAAATGTAAGAAACTATTTCAGATTAACAGGAAATTATTTCTTCTCTAAATTTTTTGAAGCTTCCATGGAAGGTCAGGTTTACGCAGCTCATATTCAACAGGGTAGCGTGAGGTGTGGCATGGTGACCCTGGAAAGTTAAGTCGCTGAGTACACATTACAGTGACCAAGTCCTAAGAACACAGAGGAGAGAGGTTCTCCTTCCCCTCTACTCTGCCCTGGTGAGACCACATCTGGAATATTGTGTCCAGTTCTGGGCCCCTCAGTTCAAGAAGGGCAGGGAACTGCTGGAGAGAGTCCAGCGTAGGGCAACAAAGATGCTGAAGGGAGTGGAGCATCTCCTGTGTGAGGAAAGGCTGAGGGAGCTGGGGCTCTTGAGCTTGGAGGAGACTGAGGGGTGACCTCATTAATGTTTATAAATATGTAAAGGGTGAGT
>VWYH01006102.1:0-139875 GCA_013399365.1 Pampusana beccarii | reverse complement strand
ACACCTTCTGTGTAACCTCATCTGGGTGTTCCTGCTCCAGCGGGGGATTGGACTGGATGAGCTTTTGAGGTCCCTTCCGATCCCCAGCATTCTGTGATTCTGTGACCTGACGAGGAAACACTGACACATTTTGTGCAAGAATACAGACGTTTTGTCCTTAATCTTTAGGGGTCTTAACATGTTGTGAGAACTTTAGAGGAGCAAGTTTGCAAACGACCCAAGGGTGCAGGAGAGGTGGGAGCCTGTTCCGGGGTGCTCCCCAGGGAGGTGTCACGGCCCCAAGCCTGACAGTGTTCAAGAAGAGAATGGACAACACCCTCAGACACACGGTGTGAACTGTGGGGTTGTCACATGCAGGGACAGGAGTTGGACTCCATGAGCCTTGTGGGTCCCCTTCCAACTCAGGGCATTCTTTGGTTCTAAGTGTTTCCCGTTGTCGGAGGGGCTCGGCGCAGGCACGAGCCAGCAGCACCCGGCTGCAGCTGCACCCGTGGCTTGGGCAGAGAGACACGAATTACCTGAACTGCCGTTTCTCCAGGACCCCGGGGTTAATGATCAGGTTCTCATAAGAAGTGTCAGGAAAGCTATTACCTCCCCACAAATACCCAACAACGTTTTAGAGGAGTTAATTCGTTTTCCTCTCCTCCTCTCTTCTTCTGCAATTTGCATTATCAGTTGCTAAATATATTACGGCACGCTTTACCCCCATTCACCGCTTCAAAGACCTCTCTGTAACAATTTCATAAGTAATTCACTACTTGATCTTATAACTCCAGCACATATTGTCAACCACAGGAATTTCAGTCCAAATCATCATCTTTTTGAACGTTAATATCCATTATTTCCTCTAGCAGAGCTGTTTCTGTTCTACAGCAGTAGGAAGAAAACATTTTGGTCTGGCTGGAACCATTAACTGGAGATCTGTATAATGGAGACATCCCAGTGCTGCCCATTAATCTCTCCACTGCAGCTGAGATCATTTGGAAAATATGAGTTTTCACTTTGCTCGTCTCTGATCTCTAATCTGAGACATAATTTCTTTTTCTGCACTGGTCCTCAAGTAAACAGAGCCGATCACCGTTTAAGCACATCTGGCATCTTACCTCCAGGAACAAAACATGATGTTAATTTATAACACAGGGGTCCCAAATCCACAGTGGCCCACAGGTGAGCAATCTGGTGGCACACACCAGAGCATCAGCGACTGCCTTCTGTCACAGGCAAATCCATAGGATCCCGGCTCCTATGCACAGCTGCCAAATCGCTGTTGTCCTGTTTACTGAGGACAGACATGAAGCTCCCTTCCTAACTTTTGACCCTTCTGCATTACCAATCAGATATATATGAAGCATATGTGCTAGCTCTTGGCAGGTTTCTTTGGAGAAAATAGCTTTTGAGGTGGTCTTATATTCTGAATTTTATATCTATATATCTTATATATATACATATATAAGATACATATATATACACATATATCTCTATATCTTATATCTGATATATCTTTTATATCTATATAGATTAGAGATATATATATATATCTATATATCTTCTGAATTTTATATCTCTCTATATATCTATATAAAATAGGTATTCTGATCTTTCCACCTCCAAGTAGGAGAGTGACCCCTTGTTTCCGCAGTGGTAACATCTTACAGTGTTGGGTGACTCTTGTCCTACCTTGTCCAGAGGATGAGGAAGATGGCTTGTCTGGCCTTTTCTCTTGGTCTGGTCCACACCAACAGAACATCAGGCAAAGCCACCACTAGCAGGACCCTGACACATCACGGCAAGGGGAGGCACTGCTGCTCACCCATCACCACATTGAAGGGGGCTTACCTGTTTGGCAGAGAAATTGGTACAACACCAAAATAAATATGAATTAAAATCAACATGAATTGGATTAAATCTGAGCTAAGAGGGGAGGAATTCCCTGCTAGGGCCAGTGCAGGGGCTCACAAGCCCTGTGTGCGATGGTGCGGGGAAGTCAGCAAGCGCTGGGCATTGCAATATCAGTGTCCTGCACGGGGCTATCACAATTATAAATAAAAATGCTTTCAGAGAAAATACTTAGTTCTACAAGAAGAATATTTTGCTTCAGAATGGTGCCATCTCCTGGTAGCTTTTCATTTCTAGGCTGCCCAGAAAGTAAAAGTTCCAGACGGGCCTTATTTACTTTCTTTACAAATGTTTTCCGGGGCTGGGAACCTCCCGACAGGGCCCGAACAGACTCAACCGCTGCGTTTGGTGCTAAATTCAAACTGCTTTTCTGTGAGTTGTATCATTTTGCTGTTCATCCACCCACCAGTGCATCGGTCAGGTGTTTCTCCTCTTATCTCGCGTGTAAAACATTAAGGTTAGATGTTGGTGTGATGCCTGGCTCACAGATGAGTGCTAAAGAAAATAAAGAACCACAACAACGTGTTTTAACATTTGCCATTAACCCTGGACAATCCCTTCCTTCTCATACCGAGCCTGTTATTGCAATATACTAAATAGTTGTGTTAAATCCTCTCTAACAGCTCTTTCATTAAGCTAAATAAAAGTCAGCTTTCTTCCATACATCCCACCAAGATCTCTAATCATCTCCATTGTTTTTCTCTTGCCTTCCTTAATACTATCAGTATGCAGCTTAACCAGAAATTGCCAGCTTCATCATCTGCTTTAATAACAAGTGTTTGATAATTGCAGGTATAATTATTCATAACACTGACAAAATTTGCTGTTCACCACTAATTTCTTCAAATTGCTCAGGGCATAAAGCAAAAATAGACTAGTTAGAAAGACATTCTTTTCTAATCGCATTTTGTTACTGTTTAATGAACAAAATCTTCAACCCAACATTCCAACTATGTTTCATCGCTATAATAGAAACAAAGTAATAGTGGCATACGCACACATACGCTTTGGATTTTGATTAGAATCTCTAATCTCAGACCCCTGCAGGGTGTATGTCCACACCAAAATGGTGCAGCACCAGCCAATGGTACATTCCCCCACCTTGTTTTTATCTGATTTATATGTTTCAGTTATTCCCACAACCAGAAAGTAGGGAGACACGGCACAAAACCCCAAGCAGAGGATTGGCGTGAAACCGAGTCCCCCCTCATGCTGTCATCTGTGCCATCCTCCGAGAGGTCACTGCATTGAAGGGGACATTTCCCAGGTGTTCCCGGGAGCCCTGCCTGTCCAGCAACAAGCCAAAGCTGCGCCATCAAACACCAGCCTTGCCCCAAACTCTTCCCAAGTGTTGGATCTAGGCTTAAACAGACACACAGAGTTTTCTGCCCTAGTGAACTGTGCTGTGTCGGGATCCAGCTGACTGCAGCTCTGGGCATCGGTACAGTGGGGAATGGGGGATGTGGGATGCGAGCCCAGGACCGCAGGTATTTCCCAGCCTATAAACACAGCACATTATCCCAGGGATCTCTCAGATGTTAAGGGTGCTTGTGGATATTTGCTAATTCAGATGTGGAAGCCCAGAGGGATGACTGAGGATGTTAGAGCTGCTAGTCTCACTCCAGCCCAGAATATCTAAGCATGGCAAGTTTAGCTGTAAAACCAGTGTATAGGATAGTATAGGCCGGACATGAGGAAGAAATTTTTGACACTGAGGGTGGTGAAACCCTGGCCCAGGTTGCCCAGAGAGGTGGTGGATGCCCCATCCCTGGAGACATCCCAGGCCAGGCTGGACGGGGCTCTGAGCAACCTGAGCTGGTGAAGATGTCCCTGCTCATGGCAGGGGTGGCACTGGGTGAGCTCTGAAGGTCCCTTCCAACCCAAACTATTCTACGATTCTATTCTGTGATATATAGAAGCATAAATAGCTGTTTTCAAAATAATTTCAAAATAAACTTTACCAGACATCCCAATAGATATGAAACAACAATAAACCAAATAAAATCCTATACCCTAGCTAGGTAGCAGTGGTGAGGTGTAACGAGAGTATACACAGCTTGACTTCTATTTCTTTAATATCAAACTCATTCTACTTCCATTTCCAAGGAGCTGCTGCACACCCAACACAACTATTTCGTTCTTCTCTGCAGACAAATAGGTATTGCCCCGCAAAACCCCATTGCTGCCAGGGGCCGCGGTGGCTTCACAGCAGATCCCGCAAACAGGGCACCAGCCATTTCCCTCGGTGTCCCCGAACACAAGGCAAACCACAGCCCCACACCTTTGCAGGGGAGGGGGCCCCAAAAGTTGCTGTGGGGAAGCAGGAGGCGTTTCTCGAGTCATCAGCCCCCAGCACTGCTCGAATCCCTCCCCGCTGCTCCCCTCTGACCACGACTCTGGGGCGACAACTTGCAGCTCCTGCAGAAGGCTGTACAAGTTCATGGAACTGGCTGAATTTTACTAGTCTAATAAAAATAATAATAAAAATTGTTTTTAAGTTCCATGCACCTGCAGCTGGAAGTGCCCTTTCTTTCCGAGCGATGGTGAAAGCCACCCAGCCGAGCAGCACTGCTTTCCATGCAGCGCTCTCTGCCTTCGAATACAACAGGCAGAAGAAGGCGAAAACAAAAGGAACACTCATGGCAAACCTAATAAATTATCTCTACTGACAGAGAGCCCTTGGTATGACAAAAGCACTTCGGATATGTTCTAGCCGAAAGTGTTGGAGAATCAGTCTTTCGCAAGCATTTCTTCTAATGAGCTCTTTGCAATTCCTGAGCCCAGACGTGGAGCCGAGAGCTCTCGTCCCCAGCCGAGTCCCGGCTGCTTCCGTGGCCCCACGCTCAATTTGCTCAGCTAAGGGGTACTAATGCTTCAATATGCAGCAGGCATTTTCTTAAATGTTGAAAGACTTAAACAAATTATAACCATCCTATAATTTGGCAGGTTAGAAAAGAAGCTTCTAAAGAGCCTTGTTAAATGAACGACTTAAACCTTCACCCCGGGCTATTTTTAGAATTCGTTTGTCTGCACTCCAGCGGGAAAGAAGGCACAGATATACGCATGATCCATGTCGAAAATTTTGATTGCTGAATTAGTTAGAAATAAGCTACAATCTTTGTGGCTATTAATAAATGATTCGGGGAAACGGTACTGGAACATTGGTCACTGAAATAGCCACAGCTGCATATCCCTCCTCCACGGAGCAAGAATTGGAATGAGATTTATGGAGGAATTTATGGCAAAGGAAAGAAGCCGTAGCACACCACCTCCTTGCAGCAGAGCTTTTTTTTACACGCTCCCTTCCACTGCAAAGTGTGCGCTTTTAATCACGCTAATTATAAAGTGCCCACTTGTCATGATGCTGCAAATCAAGATATGCAAAGAGAGCTACACTGGAGTTCGCATAAAAAAATAATGCTGCTCCATCCGGCCCACCCCACAGAGCCACAAGGCACCTACATTGAATGTCTCTGCCCTCGGGAGCAGCGTGAGCTCCTGGAGCACAGAGAGGACCTTTCCTCAGCTGGGATCTGTGGTGGGGAGAATACTTAACCTGGCACCTTCAGAGGCTCTGCAGGAGCTGCCACCACACGTGCCTCCGGGGACTGGGAAGGGCAGAGGGTATGGGAGCAGAGATCAAAGGGGTGAACAGTTGCTGAAGGAAATGAGGGACGAAGAGCTGCCAGAGGCAGCAGAGGTCCTGCACCTTCCCCAGGAAGCAAAGAGAATCCCTCACTAGATGTGAATGCGTTTTGCTCACTCCCTGGGAAACAAGTTTCCATATGAATAATTGAAGTGTGTTTAAAATGGATGTCTGCAGTTGCTTACACAGACAGGCCTCTGAGACCATTAATCCCCCGATCTCTGTTACCTCTGTATTAAATCAGTATTATCACCTATGATTTTTCTGTGTAAGGTTTTTAATGCTGATGTCTTGGTCCTGCAATTTGAGAAAGGAGACAGGTTCCCCATTCATATTTTCATTCATAATGTATCTGCGTTTAACTGCCTTGCCTGCAACCTTAAGGTAACGTCTAATATGGAAAATAGAAATACACCAAGTCTGCATCTACAATATCTGGGTAGCAGAGTTACTAGTGGGAAGTAAGGCTTCCAGGTTTATGCTGCTGGTGGAATCGAGGGCTTTAATGAATGAAAGATATTGCAACTATTCAATATCTTTTAAAAATGGTCTTAGAGACCTCCATCTCATTCTTAACAAAACCAGGATACATCGCATCAGCTTTGTATTCATCCTGCACCCCTGGCATGGGGGGGACCCCTCTCTGAAGTGACATGTCAGGGGAAGGAACTCTTGGACTGCACCTGGACACAGCACCAGAGCCTCCTTGGTACAGATGAGAGTCTTCTCCTCTGGGAAGCCCCAGACCAGATATTCCTGTTCCTCTTAACTTCCCAGAACCTTTAAAGAGAAGCTGTAGGAGGACTCAGGATGTCAGAAAGAATATGAAGCAGCTCTAATGCATCTCATTGTTAGCAGGTCCTAAGTCAGCTGTAGAAACTGTTACGAATTTGGTCTTCAGATGAGACAGAGCACCACACCACCAACCAAGATGGGTCTCTCATCGTTAGGCAAAACAGAGACAAAAAGACATAAAATATTTGGAGGTTAAAACATCCTCACAAGCCCAAAGGCTCAATCTGGTGCACTTCACCTACAGAATGAAATTGATTTAAACAGAACATACGAAATTAGCACTCGCTGCCACCAAGTGTAAATCAGACACAATGCAAGGACATCTGTTTCTGCAGTTAACAGCAGCTCTGCAGACAGCATTGCACCACCTGTAAGCATCGCCCGGAGCTGTGTCACCACCGTGGGACACCTCACCCAGGCAAGTCCAGGTTTAAGCTCTGCAACCAGGATGTGATGGCTCTTTGCAGCAGCTCCAGCCCTGCTCAGCCGATCCACCCAATGTGCACCAACACTTAACCCCTGGCGATTCCCCTTTGCGACTCCCCTTTGCCACCTGGCTGCTCCCACGCAGCTCGGCTGCAGCCACATCTCTGCACTTTGCTCTGTGTATCCAGTTTCTGGCTCTCAATGCTCCAGCACTGGTCCCCACTCCACGGCACTGGTGTCCGCTCCAGCCCCCGGGACCATCCTCTCCGCTCATCTCACCCTTCACCCCAGACATCACAGCACTGTGAGCAGCCCCCAGGTTACACGTTCCACCTAAGCCCTGGACTGTGCTTCTGACCTGGCTTCCCGGCCCAGGACAGGCCCTGGACTTCATCTTCTTTCAGACTTACCCCTTCTCCTCTCCAAAAGTCTGATCCGGAATGAGACCCCAGGTGAGAACGCCTCTCAGCAACAGCCGTGTGCTTCATCCTGCAGAAATGTCTCATTGACTGCACATCAGAGGGTGGTTCTGGTGGATCTGGTATTTCAGCAGAAGCAGGACAAGGGCTTAACTGAAGCAGTAACGACTCAGCCACCACAACAGCCTGTGCGTCCGCAAAGCCTCCTGCTTAGAAAACCTGATTGCTGGTTAACAGCTGGTTGTTTTATTGCGTTGCCCTGGTTGCCAATTTAATATTGATTTCACATTATAACCAGGGACATAACAAGAAGGAGCCTGGACCATAAAAAAAGCTGTCTATGTATGTACAAGTTATTCTCCAAAAAAATCAGTTTTATTTGGATGTGTGCACAACCTGCTGCTCTTTAAGTCTTCAGAGCACTAAAAACATGACATTTTCTCCCAAAATCTAGTTGAGTCTGTCCTGAGAAACCGAAGAACTCATATATAGATGGGATGATATTGTCTGTGAGTGAGTTTCTTCCTGCAGGTTGGGCAGGAGTTGGCATTCCTAAGGGAATCACGGAGGCACTGGCTGCAGAAGACGTGGCCGCATTTGGTCGACACAATCAGCCGTCCGCTTTGCACAATCTGGAAGAAAAGAAACCACAACTGGTACCAGGAGTAGAGAATTCAACATCGCTGCTCTGTTGGCACCAGGCAAACAGGACCTGGAGCATCTGGAATCAGCACATTGCTGCTTTAACGATAAGGAACCCAAAGATCTCTCAGGGCCGTCTTGGGAAGTGTTTCTCCCACCATGTACCCCACTAAGAGATGAGTGTGAGTTCCAGTGTGGTTTCACCCTCAGTCCAAGGCGTGTGCTCCAAGGCAGCTGTCGGCAGCATCGCGCGGAACCCGACAGCGCTGCGCAGCTCGCCCTCCGCCCCGTCCTCCCTCCGACAAAACAGAAACGATGCCAACACGGGGATCCTCACCTCGGAGTAGCCGTCCATGCAGATGGGACAGCTGACGGTACCAGACGGCCTTGTGGGAGAGAGAACAGAACCAGAAAGAACAGGCACCATTAATTTCACCGTGCACTGGGGGTCACCGATACACAAAATGCCACGTAGCCATCCACCTGCACAGACTAGCCCTGTGCAGTACCCGTTTGGCAGTATTAATCTTCAACAGGTCATTAGGAGCTTTGTTAACAAAAGTATCTGCCTGTCTTTTGGAAACTGTTCATTCTAGAAGCGAAAGAGGTTGCCGGAAATTACAACATCCCCTATTGTAAGTTAGCAACATCCCAGCCGAGTAACAATTCCAAGAGCTCTTTCCTTGTAAAATGAGTGATTATATGAGCCATATTTTCAGACTCTTTGGCTGTGTCTTTTACATATTGCAAGCACTTCAGCATCTCTCAAGTTGTACCATAAGATACATTATATAACTATTTCAGGAACAACATAAGAAAATTTGTGTTGGGGTTCATGGCTTTTTTGGAATGAGCTCTCTTCTAGAAATGCAATTATATTTTAAGTCTGAAGTTTGTGCACAGTAATCAGATGGAAACCAAAAGTTTGGAAAAAATCAGTTTCTGCTGTGTATCAGAAATTAGACTTCAGAAAGACACTTTATCTGTCACATACACGTCATTATATCTTGGTTCATCTTCATCAGTGCTAATCAGTATGCAGATGCTCAGGTGTCGCTGGCCAATTAATCCAAGATTTCTGCTTTGTCGTTGATTCTCTGTAATTTAATATTGGTAAGTTAGATATCTTATAAAATATATATAGGCCTGGAAGTATGAAATGTATGGTTCTAAATAGTCTGTAACTTTCTTTCTTAGTTCCTTCACTGCAACACAGGCTAAAAAAGCCTGTTGACATTTTTTTATTCAAAGCAGATATTCCAGTGCTAAAAGTGCTAATTAAAATTATTATCGACTTTGGGCTTACAGAAATTCTGTATCTGGAAAATAAGAAAACAGATTTTGAAAGGCTTTGATCTATTTTATTTCAGATACTTCCTACAAGCTTTGACAGTGACAATCAGACACAGATTGGATCCATTCTCTAAGGCTCTGGCCAGATAATTTAGTACTGTCCTGTGCCTTTTGGGAAATGCAGTTTCAATACATGCTGCTCAGGTTTGTTGGAAAAGAAAAAAAACAATAAAGTATACAACAATTCCATTATCAACTGTATGATGTCAACTCACCTTCAACAATCTTGCATCAATGTACACGGGAAGAGAGAGAAAAGAAGAATACAATTAGCCTTTGGAGTGCACCCCTAGTGCTGCATACAAACACTAGATAAGCTCAGGTAACAAACTGAAGTAGTTTGTACCACAGTCAGCTACAGTTGCTCTCGGCATCTGACAGGAGACGTTGCAGCTAAACTCTTCGTATTTGTGAAGTCAAAGACTATCTGCTATCTCCTTCATTTGCCTATGACTTTGATTTATCTGGAATAGTTTCAGCTTCAAAATGCTCTACTTACGTTACATTACCCATGGCTGGTATATATTCTCACCAAGTCTTGAAGCAACAAGCTATTTTAGATCACCCTCTTGCTGTCTGCAAGTGATGCTCATAGATGTCAATATATTCACAGGTCCACTTGGGTTTCAATATGAAATCTGTGTAAAGTGGTAAATCACAGTAATGTTTTAACCCTTTAAGTCAGGCTACTTGTTTAGATGCCAGAAGACAAGCCCAGAAAATGAGTTTTTGAATATCTAAGGCCTTGGTAGACTATGACCCAAACCCAAACCTTGTAGGGATCAAGCCTGAGTTTCACTGCCATATTCATGACATCCATTTCCTTTTACTGTACAGGTCTTCAAATACAGGTCACATATGTATTTCAATGGAATTTGCCAATGTCATAGCATTAAGTCTTCCAGATTCCTCCAGCTTAATAGTTATCAGTAGGGTTATCCATGAACACACTGAACCATGACAGGTACACCAGACTTCCTCTGATCTTAGACTAACAGTTACTGAATGAATGATCTATATCCTCAGAGAATATCATACTTGAAATGCACTTATCGTCATGTCTACACAATGAAAAGGCATACGATCACCTCTAGCCTTGTTAAACTGGTTAAATTATTGTGTAGACATCTAACCAGCCCTTTTTCAAGAAAATACCCAATGCAGATTTACAACAGCCTGGGAAAACAAGGCTGTATTGCTGTGTGCAGGAAGGGTTTTGCTAAGCAGCACCTCCTGAGCAGCTTCTGTGTTGGCTTTCAGGCACTGACAAGCCAACTTTGAACTTTAAACTTATCCCTAAAGTCAGATTCTAACAGGGAGCACAATACACAGCTAATTTAACCACAACCTTGAGATAAGCATGCCATTCACTACTTACCACAACAGAATCATTTTGAGTCAGATCAGTGAGTACAGGATCCGAAGACTGACTTGCAAGATCTACCACTTCTTCACCAGCTTGAAAACAGAATGTTAGAATCAAGATCAGAGAGCGCAGAGGAATCAAGTTGCCTGCCACTGTAGAACAGGCTGAGGTACGATTCAACTTTCCCCTGTCCCTCTGCTGTTCAGGAAGGTTATCCAATATTTCACTCAAGCTTTGCCCCCAGTCACGTAGAGCATCACCACCGCTGTCTTCTGCATGTTGCAATGCAAGAGGAACAGCAGCTAAGCTCCTCGTGCAGTTCTGTTGTATGACAACAGCTTGTGGGAGGTACACAGCAGATTATTCATCTAACATGGGAAAACGTTTATCACACAGAACAAAACATGAATCATTTGGGATAGAATCATCTTACAGTACTGTGCTGTAAATGTTCCCTTGAGGGACAGAGCACAACTTGTGACTAACTTTTAATTATCTATTAAAAACTTGGGAGTTCCCAAATGTCATTTTCCACTACCTGTAGTGGCAGCTGCAGTAAGTCCCAGCTCATCAGACCAAACATTAAGATGTTTGAGCAGCACTTGAGTACCTTTCTTACCCAACTCATCTATGACGGGTGGTGAATCTCAGTAAGAAACTAAAACGTCAGCCTCTAAAGCACCTCAGGAATAAATTCAAACAGCTGTCAGCAGGCTTGTTGTTTCTAGATGCCATACTAGAGGCTTTCTACAATCAGAGGTTTCCCTCCTTCCCAGCAAAGGGCCCAGAAACTGGCAAAACTGCACATTAAGTGGGACCCCAACCCTCCAGAAGCAGTTTATGTTCTTACCAAGTATAAAAGCGAGCTTACCACTTTCTTCAAGTTCTATGGGCTCTGCTTCTGAAGCCATTTCTGCGGTGGAAGCCATCAGCCTGTTTCGCTTCCGAGCTTGCCTAGAATTAACTGCTCCTCCACGGCGCTTTCGTTGGGTCTAAGGAGAACAAAGCCTTAATGTCTTCTTAGAGACTAATATTAATGTGGGTCTCATCTTTCCAGCACCAACAAAACCACATGAGGATAAACCAAACACTCCTCTGACAGACCGTAATACGCATCCAACGCTGGCGTGGGCCTAAACACATCACATCAAGGAAACATCATCACCTCAGGTCTCTTACCAATTGGGTCACAAAGGAAAAACGTATTGTGATGTATTGTTTGCAAGCGGGAAGACTGGTTCACAGTTCTATCAGATGTTGGCTTCTACCCGACCATTGCAGTCAGTCTGACCGAGGGGTTTTGCTCACTTTGTAAACATTTCTGAACTATTCCTAGCACCTAGAGAGATCAAAAATCTCAGCTATCACAGAACACGGAGTTTTGTGAACTTTTATCGTGCTTGTGTTCCAGTGTATTTACTACAGACTCTTAAAAACATTTGTAGAGGTACCACGAACAACACGTCCTAAGAATCAGGTTTGCACTGAGGAATAAAATACTTACTGTGCTCATGGTGTTTCTTGATCGAAAACCACGGAAAAAGCAAGAGGTACGAATTAAAAAAAAATAATTGCAAGGAAGCTACAAGCAGCAATTCCTTAGATTCCTTTTGGTAGCACGTGGCTGAATGTCCAGGTTTCTTGGGGTCTGAGAATGATGCTCTTCCAAACCTGCAAGAAAAGGAGAAAGATCACCCATCTGTAACTCTTGTTCTCTTCAATACACCCCCTCTCCAAGATTCCCATTCCTGAGTCACCAGTTCCTGTCCAAAGCTGGAGGGAAGTCCCAGGGTTTGGCATTTGAGCCTCAGACACCTGCTGCTCGGCCTGAAGTCTCCGTCGTCCTTACGCGTTTCCTGAACTAAACACCAGAACAAGCCAGACTGTCAGCAAACTAGAAAAATGCTAAGGAATCCCAAGGGAGTTTAACTGAAAAGCAACTGATTCATTCTCAAGGCAATGTTTGTGTGTGGTACTGAAATTCACATCTTAAAACTTGCTCATGTTAAAATTACTCTGTGTCCAACGCACAATGAGGAGCTGGGGGGAGGCAGTTCGGGGGGTCCCAAACAAGTCAAATAACTAAACTTAGATGACAAGACATTGCCAATTAGTAGGGAGTGGGATGGAATAGCACTGACAGTCCATCATAATCTTGCATTAAAGGAAGCCTAACTGATTTTTTTTTCCTCTTAAACTTTCTCTCTGTGTTTCTTAAGTCATGAGTCTTCAAGCCCGAAGATACATTTACACGCAGTTTTAAGCAACACAAGACACCGCCCATCCATTTTCTCCTGGTTTTTTTTTGTTTGTTTTAGAACTGAGACTGGATTGCAAAAGCTAAAGAGGTGTAAAGAAAACATTGGCCTGATACTTGTTGGAGATGGTCACCTGACTAATATGGATGAAGAAGTGGAGGCATTGAACGCTTTTTTGTTTTTCCTCAGTCTTTAATAAATACTGATAGAGCTTGGGCGGCCGGGTCCCCTGAATTGGAGGAGCACAAGTGTGGGAACAGTGACTTTCCATTTGTGGACACTGACATTGTCAGGGACCAGCGGTGTCAGCTGAACGTTCACAAGGCCACGGGGCCTGGTGGGATTCATCCTAAAACATGGGAAGAGCTGTCGGATGTCATGGTGGAGCCCTTCTCCATCATCTCCCAAAGGTTTTGGAGGTCTGGGGAGTCTGGTGACTGGAAGCTCTCCAGTGTTACTCCAGTTTACAAGAAGGGTGTGAGCGAAGACCCAGGAAACTACAGACCTGTTAGTCCAGCCTCAGTGCCTGGAAAAATTATGGAGACGATCATGCTGGGTGCTACTGAAAGGCGTTTAAAGAATAATGCAGGCACATCAGGCACGACAGAAAAGTCCTGTTCACCTAAGCTGATTTCCTTCTACAATAAGGTCACCTTCCTCGTGGACGATGGGACAGTTTTCCTGGATTTTAGTGAGGCGTGGGATGGTGTCCCCCACAGCACCCTTCTGGACAAGCCATCCAGCTGTGGGACAAGCGGGTTCACGGCGCGCTGGGGGAAGAACCGGCTGAAGGGCAGAGCTCAAAGGGTTGTAGTGAACGGGTACATCTGCCCGGTGACCAGCAGTGCTCCTCTGGGCTCAGTTCTACATCTAGTTCCTTCCAACTGGAAAGAGTCCAGTCTATCCCCAAATCAAAATCAACATGCTTGCTTTCTGTTTCCTTGGACTACCTGTCCCATGCCAGACTTAGTGACCAGTGAGCCCACAGGCAGCTCCTCTGGTCACAGCAGATGAAATTTTCAGAACTGTTACTTATAATTCCATCCCAAAATATGAACACAATCAATTTTGATTGTTTTAAAACAATATTTCTGCTACGCGTAACAGGAAACGCTTAAAAAAAAAAAATCGCCCACACGTAAACGAATAGTATCTTCAGAGTTTTTCAAGCAGGTGTGAGCAAACAGCCGCGCGTTCTCACCTGAGATGCAGAAGACCAAGGCTCAGAGTTCGCTCCCTGACAGAGAAGCCGGGACCTTTCAACCTCCTGCATCTGCAGCGCAGGACTCACCCAGGCAACCGTTTCCATAACATCCCGTGTCCAGGTAACGCCAGTGCTCCTTGCACACTCTGAAATTCTACAAAACAGGTAACCTACAGCATCTGTTCAGTTTGTTTGGAGAAGAAAAAAAAAAATAAGCTTTATGAGTCAGTGTTCCTCCTCGCCCTCTCTCCAGCACCACGTTTCACCTACAACATGGAGCAGGCAACGTGAGCTTTGTCAATGTTTTAACAGCGGGGAGACACCGCGACACCCTGCAGCCCTTGGTGTGAGGCTGCTCCCCCCCCAGGGTCCCACCACAGCACCCCCAGTCCCCAGCAGCACTGTCCCCACCAGCACCTTCTCCTGTCCCAAAAGAACCCAAAGGTCTGGGGATGGAGGATTTCCACCCTCCTCCCCCCCCCCCAAAAAACGAATTAATACATTGTGATTAAAAGAACAAGCGCTTCTGATGGATCAAATCAATATTTTTATTTCCACCTGTTAAAAGAACGGTTTGCCTACCAGCAGAGTCCAACATAGATGGGACAGACAGACATGAATACAATTAAATACAGGGAAAATTCAACTATATACAACAGGACAGACACTTACAGAATGAAAAAAAAAATCTTTATATTATCTATCACTTGCCAATGTGAAGCAACACTGGAACTCAAATATATCTGGGTTTCTTTTTTTTTCCCCCCCTAAAAAAAGTGTGTAAAGCAATTTAGTATTTTTCCATGTACTGAGACTTAAAATTAATTTTGAGATGCACATATTTTGTGGCACTTCACAGAGTACACAAAAGCTAAAAACTTTGTTAAATATTTTATAGTTTGTGGTATCTAAATTTTAATGAGCTTTATGTATTGAGACACAAACTATAAGGTGATATTTACACGGAGGGAGTTGTGCAAAGTCCTTTTTGGCTATGGCTAGTGCACGGGGAAAGATGCACAGAGCTGTGACTCGCCCTCAGCCCCAGAGGTAAATCCCTTAAATCTTCTTTTTGTCCCTCTCATACAGTACCCAAGGAAAACTGGCCATCATTACTTCCTTTTTGGTTTTCTCCTCACTTTTTAGGCTGTTGAGAGAAAGCTGTTTCTGTGGCCCTTAAACATCTTCAGAGTTTGAATGTTGGGCTGCTTCTCTTGACGCAATTAATGCTTCAAGCAATCTGCAGTACTGCTTCACCGTTTCTGCGTTTTTTTGGGACCCAAATTCCAGCCGTTGTTGTCACCGCACCATCCTAAGGCTGCTGTAGTCCTTGCTTGTAGTTTATATTACCAGTGGGAGCACACAGTAACTAGAGGTGTGTAACTTTTTAGTAGTTACCATATTGCCACAATGCAGAAACTGCACATTGCTGATAACGGGACTGAACCAAAGCTACTCCGAACCAGGGCGGGGAAGAAATTGCGTTTCTTCGGTTCACCTTTATGGAACAAACCTCTGTATTGCTACATCCAGAAACACCCCTAAACATCCTAATAAAAACCACTTCACTTTCGGGTTGCAATCTTCAATAAAGAACTTGAGACAGCTAACTAGAAGAGCTGCTTTAATTAAAGGCTTCCTACAGATCCCTAGGATAGGTTAGAAAGATACATCAGATACCAACATTAACTAAACGTGTCCTATAGTTGTGCTGCACCAGAGCACAGGATGGTGCTTCTAATCGCTTTCATAATTGACCAACTGCCAAAAGGTGTTTGAAGTTTAATTTTTGACCTTTTTTTTTTAACCGACCAAATTTCAACCCTCACAGATGCAACTACTGCATATGTGGATCATAAAATGCTGACTTTAATAATCTCATCTACTTTTACTTACTATAATCCTTTGTTATTAGCTCATTTGAGATTCCACATCAGCTTGCAGAGTTTAGCTGTAACAGGTTTAAAGCAGACATTTGTACCTCAAAGGTGACAGGATAACAGTGCATAAACCTGTGTATTCCTGCCTTACTTCAACGGAGGAATGCTTTCTCCTAGGACATGAATCTGACTTCTTTTAAAAACACACATTTAAAGCAAGCTGGACAACCCTCAGGGCAAGGGCAGATTAAAATTCTCTCTCACAAAGCTGCCAAGCCAAGATTGCTACCAGACATCTTTTAAAGCCCCCACTTCCTAAATCCCTGGCAACACAATTGTTAAATTGTTACTCCTATGCACCAGGCTACAACCAGTCAGGTGTCAGTAAAACAACTGGAGGGAACAAGCAAAGGGAACGTACAGAACTTTAAGCGTTATGCTGGGTACACTCGATACAGTAAGAAGATCTGTAGGTAGTTTGGTATTCAGCTGACAAGAGGAAAGCACACAATTTGCTTCTTATTCACCACTAGCAAGCCTAGAGAAGATGATATTCTCCTTAGTCATCAGGAGAGAGCGCAACAGAACAGTTAACCCAAGAGACCATCTCATCACCTTAGGAAAGAAATTCAGTGCTGTGATTCAACTAAAGGTATTCTTGGCAGTTAAAACATACAAAGAATTATTTGCACATTGTACATGTTGCAATTTGTCTACATCAGATCTCATGGAGTTCATAAAGAAAACTACATGTTCAAGCCTTCTGCTTAAAAAAACCTGATTGCTGGTTAACAGCAGGTTATTTTATTGCATTACCCTGGTTGTCAACTTCAATATTTATTTATGATAAAACAATCCCTTGTTACAGAACTTACTCTACTCGGGCAAAGATGGTAGAGCAGAAAGCAATATTGCCATGAGCTTCTTATAGGATAAAAAGAAAAGCGTAATGAAATGGCAGATTGTTCATCTATATTTTGAAAGGTAACTGTTCCATATCCACATGGAATGGTGGGAATAATTTAAAGAATAAGAAATAACAAAATATTCAGACCCCTCTTATTTAAGCATTAAAAAAGTAGAAGGAAATGGACTAGCTGCTTCTTTTCTGACATAGGCTGCTGGTCTAGTTTAGAGACAGTCCTAAATTTAACATTTTAACCAGGGACATAACAAGAAGCAGCCTGGACCATAAAAAAGCTGTCTACGTATGTACAAGTTATTCTCCAAAAAAATCAGTTTTATTTGGATGTGTGCACAACCTGCTGCTCTTTAAGTCTTCAGAGCACTGAAAACATGACATTTTCTCCCAACATCTAGTTGAGTCTGTCCTGAGAAACCGAAGAACTCATATATAGATGGGATGATATTGTCTGTGAGTGAGTTTCTTCCTGCAGGTTGGGCAGGAGTTGGCATTCCTAAGGGAATCACGGAGGCACTGGCTGCAGAAGACGTGGCCGCATTTGGTCGACACAATCAGCCGTCCGCTTTGCACAATCTGGAAGAAAAGAAACCACAACTGGTACCAGGAGTAGAGAATTCAACATCGCTGCTCTGTTGGCACCAGGCAAACAGGACCTGGAGCATCTGGAATCAGCACATTGCTGCTTTAACGATAAGGAACCCAAAGATCTCTCAGGGCCGTCTTGGGAAGTGTTTCTCCCACCATGTACCCCACTAAGAGATGAGTGTGAGTTCCAGTGTGGTTTCACCCTCAGTCCAAGGCGTGTGCTCCAAGGCAGCTGTCGGCAGCATCGCGCGGAACCCGACAGCGCTGCGCAGCTCGCCCTCCGCCCCGTCCTCCCTCCGACAAAACAGAAACGATGCCAACACGGGGATCCTCACCTCGGAGTAGCCGTCCATGCAGATGGGACAGCTGACGGTACCAGACGGCCTTGCGGGAGAGAGAACAGAACCAGAAAGAACAGGCACCATTAATTTCACCGTGCACTGGGGGTCACCGATACACAAAACGTCACGTAGTCATCCACCTGCACAGACTAGCCAGGACACATTTCATCTGAAGAGCCCTACGTACCTTTCACTCTCTCAGGTTGCTGCATTTAATAAGTATTAATAGTTGATGTCTGCCTTACCTAAAGGAATCATGGTTTTCACAGGGGAGGACGAGGCAGTTAGTCACCTCGCTCTATTGTTAGAAGTACCGGCAGCCTATAGCCCTGTGCAGTACCCGTAAGGCAGTATTAAACCCCAACAGGTCATTAGGAGCTTTGTAAAAAAAGCACCTGCCTGTCCTTTGGAAACCATTCTAGAACTGAAAAGGTTGTCAGAAATTAAAACATCCCCTACTGTAATTGAGCAACATCCCAGCCTAGTAACATTCATTCCAAGAGCGCTTTCCTTAAACAATGAAGGGTAGGAACACACTAACGTGAAGAAATATTTAAAAATAAATTTCTAGTTCAGAGATGGAAAGACGACTTGGTGGCTGTCACCAAACCACGGTTACAGATGTTCCTCTCCTCAATGCAGCCTCCAAGACAGCTGTATGGCACACACACTTACTAACAGCACAGCTGTTTGCGTAAGGAACATGTCACACTCTAAGTGCCAAGTCATATTCTTTGCCAGAAAGATAATTTATTTACAAATTAATCTCTATTTTAAATGACCACAGAAAGCTGCTTTTATAATTGTAGAATCATATAATCATTTCGGTTGGAAGAAACAGATCAGAGGCCAACTAGAACCTAACTCCAGCACTAAACCACGTCCCTAAGAACCTTGCCTAAACACATTTTAAACACTGTCTTTACCATAAACACTTGGCTTTGCTACATCACTGCCCATGCTAAGCAACACTTTGTGATTTATTAATTAAACAGGAATAAAAAGCATGAAGTATCCTTTATCCCATAATCTTAAATTGAAGCAGTGAGCACTAACATCTACCCCTAGTTTCACATACATAATTTAACTCCATTGATTCTCCCATTTTTTACTACTCAAATTCTTTATGCAGCTATAATACCAACTCAGTAATTGATTACAATTTATGGTAACTTTAATGTAAGCACAACTAGTCTAACACTATAGAGTAACATCTTTGTGTCAATGTTAAATTCTGCAGCACCAAGCTATTTCAGCCTTACTGAATCAGAGCCAGAAAACACATTCTTTAACAGAGGAGCTTGAGATCAAAGGAACAAAACAGTAACATTTCACAGTAACTGATTAGTGGGATTTATTCACCAACATACTCAACCAAAATTAAAAAAATCTACAAATCCACTGGCAAAATGCACTATGTTTTAGAACAGTATAAACTATTTAGGTGGCATATTTAAGACTCAAACCTCAAAATTTCCATACTTAAATTCTCTCCTACATTGCCTTCCAGTAAGCTAAAAATCTGAAAGCACACTTGCTTTATCAATACCTGTTTTTTTCCCCCAAACTACTCTACAAAAAAACTTTATACCACACTTCTCATGTTCTTTGTCCTCCTTGGTCACATGGACATCTGATTTCATTAATCTGATACATTGCTTTTTTTTAAAAATAATGGAGTGCTCCTGCAGCAGGAGTTCGCTGTTTCTCCACAGAATGGGGTCTTTACTGTGCAGGCACCTGACTCAAACAGCGAGATCACCATCTCGTATGCAAACATATTGGAGGTTCGTGACATACATGGGACAGAACAAAACCTGGCCATTACCTCCCCAACCACCTTGCAAGAACACCTTTGGAAGAAGGGTTACCACCGCAAGAAAGAGGGAGTTAATTGGCACAGTGCACAAAAAAGCTGTGAATGAACAACAGCTCTTACTGGAATTTGCCGGGTTGCTGCCTGCTGGTCTTGTCATATCAAACTTCATCGACACCAATGAAAATGTTTCTGTATCTAACATCACTACTAGAGGTTTGCGTGAAAAGTAAACACAACGCATTCTGAGCTATGGGCCGTGACTAATCCTCCCTCCTTGCCATAACCCCACATTCATCTTGAACACTGTACGCAAAGTCATACATCTGTCTCGGGCTGACGTTTTATCCTGAAGTGCAAATGGTACCATTTGGTCATCGTGTGAAATGTTGTACTCCTTGAAAGAGGGAACTAACTAGAATAAGTTAAGACAGCAAAGATAAACCAGTTTATAGCAATATACCTTAGTCCTGCATGCATAAGAAAAGCAAAACCGAATGTTTGGTAGGTCATAAGGCATACATACTTTGAACTTGCAGTTTCATCTTCTAGTGGTCCCAGTTCTCGAGACACTTTATCTGTCACATACACATCAGTATCTCTTGTTTCATCTTCATCATCGCTACTCAGTACACAGCTGTCTGACTGTCGCTGGCTTCTTAGTCTAAGATTTCTCCTTTGTCGTTGATTCTCTGTAATTTAATTTTGGTAAGTTAGATATTATATATATATCTAAATCTATCTATCTATATATCCCTGAAATGCATTTTAAACAGTCTGTAACAATTCATATTTTAAATGAACCATATTTAGCTGGGTTAAGAGCAATCTTAAATAAATTAGTTTCCTAAATATTAAGGCTGAACATTTCCAGACATTGGGAATATTCTGCTACACAGACAAAACATTTGCTTTATTCACCCTACAAATAGCTAAAACATCTTAAAGATTCTCAGTGTCATAACTTTCATACAGTTACACTACCTGTGAATAAATCCCCCCTATAAAGGGAAGCTACCTCTCCCAGTCCTTACTAACAGAGAATGCTCCTGTCCTGTGTCGAAGAATTGCAGCAATTGCTGCATGAAATGAGAGAGGACTGAAGTTTCCAAGTAACATGGCAAGGTAGCACATACACAACAAAAAGGCCTGGTAAAACACTGAGTACTTTGTTCAGAAAGTTTCAGAAATGATGCAAGAGATGCTTAACTCTAAAAAAGTAAATTATGGAGCTGCTGTTATTCCTCGCTGCTCTATCCAGGTATGATGCTAAACTGTTCCACTCTTTTTGGCTGTGTTAAACCAAATCTCCCCATTCAAAGCAGTTTCTATAAAGCAAGTCTTTTTAAGAAGAGGACTTGAAAAATCACAAAAATATTTGAAGCAGTGTCCCCTTAGACACCTTCATCATCTTCCTTCTGAGTTAAGGTAACCTGAAAATGGAGTTCTATTGCCCAAGATAACAGGAGATTAAAAAAAATAATTGCCTGGTCTTAAACATCCAAAGGTTAAGGAACTGCTGTTTGCTTTTTAACAACTGGAAACTGCATGCAATAATTATCTCTGCAACTCCAGTGTATATGTAACAACAATCAAGCACTAATCAATTAAATTTACATAAATAGCCCAATACTAAAGTTCCTTCCTGCGTAAGTACTCAGCTACAACTTCTACTGCATGTATTTTTAATTTGCCCTTGCTTCATTCAGAGCACAGATTAGATTACATTTTAAGTAAGCAGCTAACAACACACATCTCATATTATAATCAGAACAAGGTCTGAAAGTTACAAAGGATTAACTTCTTTACACCTATAACTACTGTAACATCTAAAAAAGAAAAAAAAAAAATCCACACTTGTTAACACATCTCAGAAACAAATTTGAGGCATGTTATGACTCGATAATGGAAGTGAATACTATAAATTTCTTCTTTAGTACCTTCACCTGCAATACAAGCTAAAAAAACCTGTTGATATTTTGTTATTCAAAGCAGATATTCCAGTGCTAATTAAAATTATTATAACTTTGGGCTTACAGAACTTCAGTATCTGGAAAATAAGAAACCATATTTTGAGGAGCTTTGATGTATTTTATTTCAGATAAAATCTAGACAAAATACCTAGACAAATTAGAGAACTGGGCAATCACCAACCGTGTGAAGTTTAACAACGGCAAGTGCTGAATTTTGCACCTGGGACACGGCAACCCTGGCTGTACACACAGACTGAGGAACGAGATGCTGGAAAACAGCTCTGCGGAGAAGTATCTGGGGGTTCTGGTCAACAGCAAGTTGATAATGAGCCAAGTGTCCCTGGCAGCCAAGAGGGCAACAATGTCCTGGGTGCATCCAGCACAGCATTGCCAGCTGGGCAGGGAGGCGATTGTCCCGCTCTGCTCTGTGCTGGTGCGGCCTCACCTGGAACACCGGGTGCAGGTCTGGGGGCCATGGTATGAAAAGGATATTAAGCCACTAGAGTGTCCAGAAGAGGCTACGAAGTTGATGAAGGGTTTGGAGAGGAAGCCGTATGAGGTGCGGCTAAAGTCACTTGGTTTGTTCAGCCTGGAGGAGACTGAGGGGAGAGCTCATGGCGGTTACAGCTTCCTCACAAGGGAAGGAGGAGGGGCAGGCACTGATCTCTTTAGCACCCAACAACAGAACCCGAGGGAATGGCAGGAAGATGTGCCAGGGGAGGTTTAGGTTGGACATGAGGAAAAGGTTCTTCCCCCAGAGGTGCTGGACACTGGAACAGGCTCCCCAGGGAGGTGTCACAGCCCCAAGCCTGATGGTGTTCAGGAAGACACTGGACAACGTCCCCAGACATATGGCGTGAACTGTGGGGTTGTGACACGCAGGGACAGGAGTTGGACTCGATGATCCTTGTGGGTCCCTTCCAACTCAGGACATTCTATGATTCTATGAGATACTTTCCACAAGCTCTGATAGTGACAATCAAACACAGATTGGATCCATTCTCTAAGGCTCTGGCCAGATAATTTAGTACTGTCCTGTGCCTTTTGGGAAATGCAGTTTCAATACATGCTGCTCAAGTTTGTTGGAAAAGAAAAAAAAATAAAGTATACGACAATTCCATTATCAATTGTATGATGTCAACTCACCTTCAACAATCTTGCATCAATGTACACAGGAAGGGAGAGAAAAGAATACAATTAGCCTTTGGAGTGCACCCCTAGTGCTGCATACAAACACTAGATAAGCTCAGCAATTACAACAAAACAAGCAAAGAACTAATGGACATCACTATGGAATTTCATTAAGAATGTTAAAAGTAGCAGTAAATGATCTGGTGCTCTGAAAAGAAGCAGTTGCTTCTGGTTCTGCTCACGCTGCTGCAAAGGGATGGAAACAAAGGCAGGTTCTGAACCACCTGAACACCCCCCGCTCCCTCCCCAGTTTCTGTATCCTAGTTTGATTTAGGCTGGAGGAGATTACTTCCCTCTTCCTCCCCAAACAGACAAATTCCGGTGCGATGTCCATAAACACTTCAAATTACATTACCAGCTGCTGAAGAAAAAAATAACCAAACCCAAACCCGCTGCTGTCTTTGGTGGACCTGGAGCTGGGGCCAGGTAGATTCTGTCATGAGGTTCCAGGCCTTTCCTTGGCAAAGGCTGAGGAACAGTCCCAGCAGGAGACACCCCCAGGCCAGCCCTGCTGCTTCTGGTTTGCAAGGCAGCAGAAGCATCCTAAAACCGAGGTTATAAACTACACTGTGGTTTGGATCAAATACTACTCTAGCTTTAAAAATTGCAGGAAAATAGCGGATTTTTTTAAGACTTCTTGGAGTAACAAACTGAAGTAGTTTGTACCATGGTCAGCTCCAGTGAAACTTGGCATCTTTCTGACAGGAGAACCTTAAACTGACGCTGCAGCTAAACTCTTCATATTTGACTTCTTCACTTTTTATTTAAATCGTTGGCCTATACCTTTGATACATCTGGAATAGTTTCAGCTTCAAAATGCTCTACTTACGTTACATTACCCATGGCTGGTATATATTCTCCCCAAGTTCTGGAGCAACAAGCTATTTCAGATCACCCTCTTGCCATTGGCAAGTGCACCCACAGAGGTGCTTCTGTGCTGACCTGTAATGCATGGCTTGCAGGCACTGCCAAGACAACTTTGAACTAAAACCGTATCCTTAAAGTCAGACACTAAGAGGGAGCACAATACACAGCTAATTTAACCCCAACATTTAGACAAGCGTGCCATTCACTGCTTACCACAACAGAATCATTGTGAGTCAGATCGACGACTACAGGATCTGAAGATTCACAGGTCAGATCTACTACTTCTTCACCAGCTTAAAAACAGAACGTTACAATCAAGATCAGAGATCTTCTGCATGTTGCAACGCAAGAGGAACAGCAGCTAAGCTCCTCGTGCAGTTCTGTTGTATGACAACAGCTTGTGGGAGGTACACAGCAGTAGATTATCCATCTAACATGGTAGAATGTTTATCACACAGAACAAAACATGAATCATTTGGGATAGAATCATCTTACAGTACTGTGCTGTAAATGTTCCTGTCTCATGTGTCTTCCAATCTTTCATAGTCAAATGCACAGAAAAAAACGGAAAAGGCATATAATTACCTGGAGACCAACAGCTACATTTACTCTTTCCTAGGATTTCAGAAGGTAATTTAAATAGCTATTTAGGAGGTCAAGGAGGCTTTGAAGTTCTGACACTTTGTAAAAATGTACTGACCAGTACTGGCTCTCCCTTGAGGGACAGGGTATGAATAATGATGAACTTCTAATTATCTTTAAAAACTTTGGAGTTCCCAACATAGTCTGCCACTATCTGTAGTGGCAGCTGCAGTAACTCTAACAACATTCAGGAAGCAATTGGACAATGCCCTGAGACACATGGTGTGAATACTGGGGTTGTCCTATGCAGGGACAGGAGCTGGACTCGATGATCCTTGTGTGTTCCTTTCAATACAGGAGGTTCGATGACTCTGTGAAATCCCAGCTCATCAGACCAGACATTCAGATGTTTGAGCAGCACTTTAGTACCTTTCTTACCCAACTCATCTATGACGGGTGGTGAATGTATTGCACCTCAGGAATAAATTCAAACAGTTGTCAGCAGGCTTGTTGTTTCTAGATGCCATACTAGAGGCTTTCTATAATCAGAGGTTTCTCTCCTTCCCAGCAAAGGGCCCAGAAACTGGCAAAAATGCACATTAAGTGGGACCCCAACCCTCCAGAAGCAGTTTATGTTCTTACCAAGTATAAAAGCGAGCTTACCACTTTCTTCAAGTTCTATGGGCTCTGCTTCTGAAGCCATTTCTGCGGTGGAAGCCATCAGCCTGTTTCGCTTCCGAGCTTGCCTAGAATTAACTGCTCCTCCACGGCGCTTTCGTTGGGTCTAAGGAGAACAAAGCCTTAATGTCTTCTTAGAGACTAATATTAATGTGGGTCTCATCTTTCCAGCACCAACAAAACCACATGAGGATAAACCAAACACTCCTCTGACAGACCGTAATACGCATCCAACGCTGGCGTGGGCCTAAACACATCACATCAAGGAAACATCATCACCTCAGGTCTCTTACCAATTGGGTCACAAAGGAAAAACGTATTGTGATGTATTGTTTGCAAGCGGGAAGACTGGTTCACAGTTCTATCAGATGTTGGCTTCTACCCGACCATTGCAGTCAGTCTGACCGAGGGGTTTTGCTCACTTTGTAAACATTTCTGAACTATTCCTAGCACCTAGAGAGATCAAAAATCTCAGCTATCACAGAACACGGAGTTTTGTGAACTTTTATCGTGCTTGTGTTCCAGTGTATTTACTACAGACTCTTAAAAACATTTGTAGAGGTACCACGAACAACACGTCCTAAGAATCAGGTTTGCACTGAGGAATAAAATACTTACTGTGCTCATGGTGTTTCTTGATCGAAAACCACGGAAAAAGCAAGAGGTACGAATTAAAAAAAAATAATTGCAAGGAAGCTACAAGCAGCAATTCCTTAGATTCCTTTTGGTAGCACGTGGCTGAATGTCCAGGTTTCTTGGGGTCTGAGAATGATGCTCTTCCAAACCTGCAAGAAAAGGAGAAAGATCACCCATCTGTAACTCTTGTTCTCTTCAATACACCCCTTCTCCAAGATTCCCATTCTTGAGTCACCAGTTCCTGTCCAAAGCTGGAGGGAAGTCCCAGGGTTTGGCATTTGAGCCTCAGACACCTGCTGCTGGGCCTGAAGCCTCCGTCCTTACGCATTTCCTGAACTAAACACCAGAACAAGCCAGACTGTCAGCAAACTAGAAAAATGCTAAGGAATCCCAAGGGAGTTTAACTGAAAAGCAACTGATTCATTCTCAAGGCAATGTTTGTGTGTGGGCAGGAATCACTGCAAATTGTGTCATAAACAGCCATCTTCAGAGAACAAAAAACTGCAGATAATCAGTTCTGATCTCCAGCCCATCTCCAGATTCCAACAGGCAGGAGCTGAACAGCTTGAGAGGAATCTAAAGCAAGCGGGGCATAGAAATTTCAGTTTAGAAACCCTCATAGATCTGCAAGAGAAGATGAGTCTACCGTAGCTACCCCGTAGTAACTGTAGATGTGCCTGCTCCTACCCACCAGACAGCAAACTGCTACTGTGGGAGGAGATGAAAAACACAGAGGCCCTTATGAGCAGCTGACATGATACCAAAGTTCCCATCTGAAACTTACTCATGGCACAATTATCATGTGTCCAACGCATGATGAGGAGCTGGGGCAGGAGAGAGTGGAGGGACCAGGGGAAAAAAAAAAAAAAGAAACAACAAAACAATTATGTTAAACAAGAACTGCAGAACCGTATTCCCAAAAATGACTTTGATCTATGCTCCAAATACCAGCACACACGTGGTTAAGCTGTTCTGAGACTAAGAAACACAGAGACCATGCAGCAGGATGGGATGGCGAAGGTAGTCCATCATAATCTTGAGTTAAAGGAAACCTGACTGATTTTCTTCCTCTTAAACCTTCTATCTGTATTTCTTAAATCACTTATTTTCTTAAGAGATCCATTAGCACTGAAGTATTGCATTATTAGCTTAAGAAAAACCCTTACACTAAATCTGGTACTTTTACCAAGTTCCAAGATACATTTATGCACAGTTTTAAGCAATACAGTATGTCACTCATCTATTTTCTCATTTTAAACTGGCACTGGATTGCAAAAACCAAAATGAAAGTCAACTTTTTTCTTTCTTTGTTACTTGGACCTCTTGCTGTATGCCAGACTTAAAAATCAGTGAGTCCACAGGCAGATTCTGGTCACAGAAGATGAAGTTTTCAGAACTGTTATGCATAACTCCCTGTCCCAGTATGAACCCAACCAGTTTTGATAGTTGTAAGATTTAAGATTTTTTTTTTTAAAAGCACCTGTGATGACTCCAAACATAAAATGTTGCACATATTCTCTCTGGCTTAAGTACCAAAGATGAGCTATCAGAGAAGAAAAAAAAAAAGAAAAAAATCCCAAACAAATAAACTTATATTTGAAATTTACGGTGAAAAGAAAACTAAGGTAATACGCAATAGACCTGTCATGCCAAGACCACCTTAACCATGTTAAATACACACCACTTTACCAAGGAACAGGTTATCTATAGGATTACTACAGCATGTCTCAGAGGATCTAACATCAGACCTCAGAGGCAACACAGGCAAGAGACACTTCTTGAACTCAGTGACAGAGAGCACCATTGCTATTTAGATGGTTTAATTTTCAGAATCTTACAATATCAGCAGTAGGCTTTCCTTATACTTACTCCAGACAGTATACATAAGGGACAAATTTTCTAACTGTAATGGCTCAAATCTTAACCTCTTCAGAAGCTTCTTCTGAAGGAAAAAGTTGAGAATGGATACCCATAGGGAGGCTCATCACTGTTAAACCACCATCATAGGTATGCTCATCGGTATCAACGTGACTCAGCTCAGGACTCATATTTATAATGAAAATCAGACTGCTGGAATTTATTAAGTCTATGTTAGGAGTCTTACAATCCAGCAACATTTTTTCTGGTAAGAACAAACCTCTTCTGTGGGGCTGTACATTTCTACACATTATTGGCTTATGTGGGAAACTTAATAGAAAGTTAATTACCTGAACTGTAAGAATGGGTAGCAAAAATAAAGTAAAACTTACTTTCTTGAACATACCATAGACCAAGTTATTAAGTGCACAAGAACAAAAGTAAACAGAACGATTTGGAGTTTTGCATCTTTGGAGACATACTCATCAATAATAATTCCTTTAAGATTTCCAAAACCTCAGGACCATTCAATTTAATACGATTTGTTATACAGGACTGGGTAGCCCGAGTTAAGCAATGAGGTCTATGTGCTCTTCCTCCAGCAGTCACTATGAAACCCAGCACCAAAACTCCCAGGACTGGATAACACAAATAGAATTACTGCATCAACCTCCGTCCCTCAGCCCATAAGCATCAGATAACTCCGGCTACGGCTGTCAGCTCATCTGTTACACCTGTAGCAACATGCATTCAGACAAACTTCTACAATTAAGATTATTTCTTTTTTAAGGGTTAAAAAAAGACTTTTTTAATACGAAAACTTAGCAGATCATCTTAGCAAGCCAATGAATACTTGTAACTTTTACAGCCTTTTTATTGCATCACTGCAGGACCATTGCGTACCAGAAAAGCCACTCCCCTTCCTCTCACACAGAGCTCTGTACAGGCAGGTTTTTTCCTGTCATTTAGCTCTCCCAAAGGCTTAAGCAGCATTGCCCTCATAACTAAGTTCAAGGTTTATTCTAGCTAATTCACTAGCATTTTAAGGACTATATCACCAACCTTTCTATGTACAGGTAGGTACTTAGAAATATAATAAAGACAAATTCATCTAAATTAAGAATGTTTACACTATGAGAAAAGGAATACTGATTTCCATATTTATAATTCAAGTCTCCTGTTAAACTTTTTCCTCTATTAAAAAGTTAACTTTTCCCTGAGTTCAAGTTGACCTAATTTAACACATTTGAATTACAATTCTAAAAAATCGGATTATCTAGACAACATAAACTGAAAATTTTTCTTACATCACTCTGAAAACAAAGTCTTGGTCACCCGCATGCTTACCATGAATTGAGGCAAATTAGCTTAAGCAAGAAGTAGACATTTCTACCATGTCTCACTAACACAAACAAGACTTTATTAGTCATGCTAAATATTACATATACACTAAAGCAACTACTTGAAGAAAGCAATGATGTCAGTCTAAATGTTTGGTGTGCGCAAGGCACAGGTGACAAAACCAGTATACATTGTATTTGTCAAAACAAGATATGCTATGCCTTTAAGAGCTTGCTTCTCATTTCTACTCTTAGGATCCCCCTCTACACTCCTAACAACAGGAAACACAGTATCAAAGATGAAAGCACATATAAAAATTTTTCTGTGGTCAGAAGATGCACGTACAAAGTGCTAGTGGTTATTGGTTTTGTTTTTTTTAAACAGGAACAGTAATGTGCCATTTTACCCTTTCAAAACTTTCCCATCATCCTATTTCCAGTACCTTTAAGGATGTCCTCATTTTTTTCAGACGCACTACAGCAGCTTCAGTGAAAACAGATGCTGAGTCTATTGTGTTTAACCCAAACTAGGTCAAGCAATCCCATACTACAAAAGCTTTGTGAGAGGCACTATAAAGAGTAAAAAGGAGAGGATAAACAACCTACCAGAGACATAGACTAGCCCACCTGCTTTAAGCAGATACATTTACAGACAAATAAGACAAATAAGTTTATGAGCAGCCTAACAAAAAAGAAAACCACCACCAAACCAAGGAAGCTAAAAAACACCCAGAGAACAAAACACACCGAAAACTTTCAGTTGGCCAGATGTTCTGTTTCAGAAACAACCAGAAAGACAAAGACTGGCCAGAAGAAAAGCTCCTCGTCACTCTCGTGTGCAGAATTTTCTCTGCCGGGCTGCAGCTTACTTTCAGTAGTCCCAAAATGAAATATAGAAGAAAGGGAAAAGAGTGTTTCCACGTCCTGTAACGGAGCCGTAGGGGAGCGCTGAGGCAGGGGAGAGGCGTCCCCCCCGCTCCTGCTGTCACACCGCACGGCAGCACAGACCAACAACCCCACAGAGCTACACGAACCGCAGGTGCTGACCCCCTTCGCTCCCGAGGGAGCGGGGCCGCCAGCGCCTCCTGCCCAGCGCCTGCCTGTCAGCCAGTTCAGGACAGAACAGCCCCGCAGCCAACACAGTTCATGACCCAGCCAGCACCCCAGGAGGCTGCGCAGCCCGGCGGGTCCCGCTTTCGAGGGAACGCGGGGCGGAGAGCAGCGCGGGAGCAGCCGCAGGCCGAGCCGGCCCCGCACCCCGCCCGCCCGGCGGGAAGGAGACGGGACCCGCGGGCAGGAGAGGCCGGGGCCGGCCCCGAGAGCCGGGCAGCGCCGCTCGCAGGCCCCGGAGCCCCTCAAAATAACAAATAAAACCAACCTAAACCCCCGGCTAGGCAGGGGGGAGGCGGACACGCCACACGGCTCCCCGGGCGGAGTGAGGCTGGGGGGCCCCTCAGGGCCGCCACAGCGGCAGGCAGGGCCGCGCCCGGGGGAAGGGGCTCCGGCCACCGTCCCCGCCCCGGAGAAGGGAGCAGCGCCGCAGGACGCAGCCCCGCACCGGCGGAACAAACCCCGTCCCTCCCCGCTCCCCTCACAGCCGGGCCGCCCCTCCCCCCCCGCGGCCGGGCGCGGCTGCCCTGCCCCTGCCCCTCCCCCTTCCCCTCACCTACCGCCCGCCGCCCCGGGCGCCTCGGGAGGACAGGGCAGGCGGGGCGGGCCCGGGGGCGTCGATGCCGCTCCCGGGCGCCTCTCCCACCCCCACGCCGGAGCCCCCGGCCTGCAGCGCTCACCCGCAACACCCGGACCGGCAGCGGCGTACGACAACGCCCGCCTCCTGTCCCCCGCCATTGGAGGGGCCGCGGGCCGGCGGAGCGCGGAATGGCCGCCGCGCACGTCAATCAGGAAGTAGTGAGGAACGCGGCCCCGCCCCTTATCCGGCCCCGGGGTGTGCTGGGAGTTGTAGTTTCGCGCGCGGGGGGGCGGGGCGGGGCTGGGCTGCTGCCCCCTCATGGCGGGCGGCCCGGCCCGGGGGCCAATGGTATCTGGCGTGGATTAAAAGGGAGGTGATTAGTAGGTCGAGAGTGGTTCTCCTTCCTCTCTACTCTGCCGAGACCACATCTGGAATATTGTGTCCAGTTCTGGGCCCCTCAGTTCCAGAAGGACAGGGAACTGCTGCAGAGAGTCCAGCGCAGCCACCAAGATGCTGAAGGGAGTGGAGCATCTGCCGTGTGAGGAAAGGCTGAGGGAGCTGGGGCTCTGGAGCTTGGAGAAGAGGAGACTGAGGGGTGACCTCATTCATGGGGATCAATATGGAAAGGGGCAGTGTCAGGAGGATGGAGCCAGGCTCTTCTCGGTGACAACCAGTGACAGGACAAGGGGCAATGGGTGCAAACTGGAACACAGGAGGTTCCACTTAAATATGAGAAGAAACTTCTTCATGGTGAGGGTGCCAGAGCCTGGCCCAGGCTGCCCAGGGAGGTTGTGGAGTCTCCTTCTCTGCAGCCATTCAAACCCGCCTGGACACCTTCTGTGTAACCTCATCTGGGTGTTCCTGCTCCAGCGGGGGATTGGACTGGATGAGCTTTCGAGGTCCCTTCCAATCCCTGACATTCTGTGATTCCCCTGGGACCTTTTCCTCGGTCTCAGGGTTAGTTTGGTTCTGTCCGTCTCTGAAGGGGATGGCTGAGGCAGGCCTGTGCTTTTCTGTGTTCTGCAATGTTGTTGTATGGCAGGGGGTGCTGTGCAAGCTTCGGGGGTTTTCCCCTCTCCCCCCATGTCAGTCTTCTGGAAATGTTTCCAATGCACTGAGCAAAAATCACCAGAGCCATCAACTTCGGACATCGTTACCTGTTGTCTGTGGCATAATCAGTCCAGACCCTCTCTGTAACTTGTTACAAGGCCTTGCAGGGCTCTTTTCGATGCCCTCAGCTCACTGCCCAAAGGGGCTTTTCCCACCTGCTTTCCTTGAACGTGAGGATCCCTCTCACTGCCCAGTGATCTGCTGCTTTGATCTTTGTCCATCAAGTTGGAGCTTTTCCTGGTGACTTTTCTTGTCTTCTCCTCCCCTGAGTGAACAGTGCTTGATATTTGTACTAGGTATCTGGTTTTTTTGTGTTTGTTTTTTTTCTATTTTTTTTCTTGCAATTCCAACATATCTGTGTCTTCGGTTTCGTTTAAATAATAAACTATCTTCTCTCTCTAGGGCAAGTCGGATTGTCTGGCCAGGGAGTCACCGAGCATGGGCTTTGCCTCATTAGGGGGGCTGATTTGGAAGAGCCACGTGCCACTCAGCAGTGACCGTGTCACAGGCGCCCTGTGTCCCACGCTTACACAGGGCTGAAACCCCCTGGTCTTCCTCAGGTAATCTGGGCCTCTTAGACTGCAATTACACCTGAAAGCTTTTGTGGTTTGGCCACTTATGCTGAAATAAGAGACCTCTGGAATGTGCAGCTCTCAACACTGAAAGGGTTTGTTAATGAGGCTGTCAGTAAGATCAGACAGGTGAAACCTCTGATTTTGCAAGTCTGTTTTGTTGGATGATTTAAGAGTCAGCCTTGTTCCCTTACCCTTCTCTTCTCGGCTGCAAATAGTGTAGCAAATGTGTAAAGAAATGAATCATGAATTATTCATGCACCTGTGTTTCCGCAGAGCACGATGAGTGTTGAGGCATTGCTGATTCAATTATCTGACCAGGTTGTGGGTGGTCTGTGCCACAATCTCTAGCTAAGGCAGCGGTGTTGCCTCAAAGCTCACCTGGCCCCAGTGGCATCACACCTGCTTTTGTAACATAACACTAACAAATTCTACCAGCCCTTTGCTGGCTCATCACCTCAGGTTTCTGTGCACCACATTCCTAGAAGGTGCTCCAGTGGCCACATGTAGAGTGGTTCTGGACAGGGTCTGCTGCCTCCGATACCAAGTTATTCACATTTGTCAGGAGGAACGTGGTATTTTCAATGTTATTCTGTGTATTCTGTTGCAAGGCATGCCATCACTGAAAAATCAACAGGCTATATTGACATAAAATATTGGAATATATTGGTATTTTTCCTGAAAGACTCACATTCTTTTATGTTCCTCAAAACATTGATTCTGAAGATGACTTTACGCATCAGATTCTAGAGTAGCAATAGGGCCATTTGTGACTTCTGAAGGTAAAAATTCCACAGCTGGATTATTGAGCTTGCTCTATTTCTTAGTCCTTTCATTTGAAAGCAGGGAAAATATGGAGAAGAAAATCGTTGTGAATCAGCTTGATTGCAATTCAGTAAGAATTTTGAAAACTGAGTCTAACATCACAGGGGAAGAAGCATGCAGTATGATTTCTGTATTACTTATCTACATAGTCCTGTCTAGCTCTTTGCTTAATGATTTTTTTTTTTTTCTCAAAATGCAAGAGACATCAAAAAGGTAAAGAGGTACAATTCAGCTGTGCAATATCCCAACCCACAGCTGCCAGCTCTGTTAATTGTCGGCTTTGGAAAACCGAGGTGTTAGAGTCACTGCTTGGCTTTGTTGTTCTGGCATGAAATGCAGCAGAACGCTGCACAACCGCAAAGGAAGATGAACTCTCTGCCACCAAGGGTTTGTCATTTTAAGAATCCGCTACTAGAATCCGCTACTAGACATGGTTTCACACTTCCCTCTTCTCTGTACATCTGCTGCTGTTCCTTCTTTTCACTCTCCTACATTCCTTTACTCTTCCTACTGAGCTTGAGTCCTAATATTACTTCAGTCAGCTACAGTAGCATTTACTTCGAATGAAAAATAATTTTATCAGCTTGTGGAAGTGATCTTCACAGCTAGGTGGCAACAAAAGAATTCCATTAGGCTTCCTTCAGTAAAAAGCCAGAAATGTAATGCTGGGAGAGCATTAAAAGCAGCTGCCTGACTATAATGTCAGTGAGAGTCTCCTTCAATTTAAATATTTGCAATAGCCATAATTAAACACTTAGTAACTGGCATCAAGTTAAAGTAGAAATACATTACATAGTTTACTGCTGTGCGGATTTTTATCCAGATTTATATCTTCTTTGGCCATGTGCCTAGAATAAGTCTTGTGATTTAAAGGCTGTTTTGCACAGTATAGAGATTGTCATAGAGGGCAAATTATCTTCTAGGTGAGTAACAGAATTTTGACTTTTTCTGGAAGCTGCTCCCTGAAAGGAGCAAACAATGTTACGTTCTCCTTCCACTGTTTAAAGACTCAAGAGACTCACATCTGCAAATAGAGGGACAGTCTGTCTGGGTCACTGAATGTGGTCTCTGGCTTCTGGAGGTTATCACGTCATCTAAATCTTCTCAACCATTTTTCCCTTATTCTCTAAAACTGGTGTTGAAACTGGTGTTCCTCTTGCACACAGTTACTGTCAGGTAAGACGTGTTAGGAACTTGGGCTGATTGTGCCTCCTGAAGAGATGCATATGTACCCAAACAGTGCTTGTTTTTTGCCCTCATTTTTATTCTTTTGGAAGATGAGCGTAGCAAACCATGGCACAGTATACAATGATAACAGAAATACAGATTTCAGCATTCTTACCTAGATATTTGCCATTCTGCTCTAGGAGCTGTGATAGTAAATGTTCAGATTCTTAAAGCTTTTGATTCTAACAGAAAAAATGTTATCATTATAGCTTAAAAATAAAATTCTACTACAAAAAGTTAACACATTTTTATTCTGTTTTGCCTGTAAGACCCACATTTTTCTCATGACACCGTAAAGGTGAAGTAAAGATTAAAATTCAACCTTTCAGTAAGCAGGCACACTGGGAGATTTCCAGCAGGCCTCAATTTGTTCCAAATGTATTTTATTTTACTTCAGAGTGCAATACGTGGGCTGTAGGTGCCCTTCTTGCTGCCTCACAGGCAGCCACTTTCTGAGCCATTTCTCTGGCCATGAGGCCACGTTGAAGGATCTTGACCTGTCGTTCCCGACTCTCTTCCAGTTCTTTCCAACGGTTCTGTTCCAAAGAAGCCTGTGGAAAAGACACACAGATGAACGGAGTGCAGAGACTACAGCGATTATCTTGAGAGGATACACTGAACTTCTCTTCGATAACCTGGCTGGTTGGCAACATGGTTTATTTGCCAACAGGATCGTGAAACATGTCACCCTCAAACTGGGCATGATGAATAGAAAAGTAACTTGAGTGGGTTGCCCAGTTTAAGATGAATTAAACACAGCTGCAACACTCCACAAAACATTAAATCAAGATAAAACTGCATCTGGATGGTTTGCTACCTTATGTTCTTCCTTAGCCAACAGTTTGTTCCTGAACTCATAAAGGAAGAGTTGCACAAATCCTACCAGATTCCACTGTTTTGCTGATTCAAAAACTGGGTTCACAAGGGAGCATTCCAAAGAAAAACTCAGAACAAACACAAACCTGCTACTTTTTCATCTGATCCTTTGCTTAAAATGATGGAAATTAACATTTTTTCATTCATGATAGTTTTTCTTATGGTTCCTTTTCCAAATTGCAATATAAATTGTTTTATAAAGAATGTCCTGGTCATTCATAAACAAATGTTATGTTGACTTATATCAGCACAAACCCATTGGACCTAAAGCACCATCACAACTGAAGCCACAGCCTGGACTTGGAACCTTAATACAAGGGGTTAGTGTCATTTTTTTTTCTACTTATTGAGGAAACTAAAAGGCAGTACAGACTGAATGCCAGGTACCTACTGCATTATAACTAAGGAACGAATTTTCGCCTATAGTCACACGAACACCCTTTTCAGCAATATGCAGTTCAACTAGAAAAAAGATGCTGCTGAACATATCTGACTGGAATTGAGCCACTTCCCTCCAGTAGCATTTTGACAGGGTCATGCAGAGCTGAACAGACCTGATGGAAGATACACTAAAACAGCTAAATAATTTATAGTAACCTTGAATTTTTCCCTCTTTTCCTTTTTTTTTTTCCAGATGTCTTAACATTTGAGCAGAACATACACAAAAGCACTGTGACATCTTAAGAGACTTACTGTGTAAAGCTAAGCTCAATAAAAAGACAAACTCTACCATCAAAACAACTTTCAAACCCTGGCCTTTTTGCTCATTCACATGACACCAGAGCACTCATGCAGACCCACATCAGGTAGTGAAAAAGTTCTACCTGGGAATTTATAATTTATCTTTGCTTATTTTAAAAATCTTGGTGAAAATTTCGACTTATATAGCTGCTTTCCTTTGAAGTCTGCATTTGTTGCTTCTACTTTACTCTGGACTCCAGTCAGCAAAGCATTTAAGCATGTGTTCAAAATTTCAGTTCAGAAAGTCATCCCAGTTTAGGAAAAGCTTTCTTCAAATAGGTCGTCAATGTTTTCTTTGCTGAAAGGGATAGACCTAGTTGTCTGTATAAGCACCTACATGTTTCCCTTGCCTGAAATGGGAATTCTGAAGGTAGCAGGCATTGATACTCTGAAAGATTGCATTCTTTTGGTTTTTAAACTATAGGCACATGAAAAGTACAGTTTTCGTCTTCATTGAATTCAGTTTCATCTAACTTTCTGACAAAATAGGTAAAGAGTTATTATTTTAACAGATTGGGAGATTTGGTTCTAATTTTGCATCGGGCTAGTTCAGCTTTTAAAAAGTGATCCCATCACGCCTGTTCACTGCCATGTTCCATATGTGCTGTCACCGGGATATGAACCACCTCTAAGTGTTAGGTGTGCATGCCAGATGGCAGAGGGAGCAGCAGGAGCAGCAGTTCCTCACCGCTTGTCTTTAGACACTTGCCAAGGAAACAAAACCAGTGCGAACAGCCTACGGGCTATTGGTGCTTCCATCCAATTTTGTGGGAGCAGGCTGAGGAAAGGTGAGGCAAAAACCATGGGAATGGCCAACTGGAATATGCCTTGGGCGAGACTGGGGGGGAGCGTCCCAGTTTGGTGTGTGATAGGAAGCTGAGAAAGACAAGAGTTAGGGACAGGGGTAAGATGCTGTTTTGGTGGGAGGAGAGTGTGTGGTAATAAAAGTGGGAAGCGTGTCGTATGGATGAGTCCTGCTCTGTGGTAGCAGGATGTGTGACAAGAAGCCGAGGTCAAGGCCACGGTTTGGAGAAATGGTGCCGAGGCAGGACACAGGGAGTTGCTATTGCCAGGGATTTACGGCACCATCTGCCTCCGCTCCCCGCCAGTGCTGGCAGCCGAGCAAAGGTCTGCGAGCAGCAGGCCTGTCACGCAGCTTTTCTCCTTATGGAACTCCCAGACCTTCCTCGATGCGATGCTGGTTTTCTGGGGGGTGATCTTTAAGAGTCCCGCTTGCTTTTTGCGCTCCATTGTTTTTTCTACAATCTTTTTCTGCAGGTTTAGAATACGTTCATCTTTCATAGGCCTTTCACTAGGCTGGGACTTTCTTTTCTTTTCTTCTTGCCTGAAAAAAACAAAGAGAAGCAATGAGAAGGTAAAATAATATCAATTCACAGAATAAATCCATCTGAACATATACTATCTTGAGAATAATGAATTTGCTCTTGCTTCTGGGAACCAGCTAGACTCAATATAGGTTTAAATCATATAGCTCGATGAATGTGGTATTCACAACTTGCTTATTGTTGTTTACAGAACAGCTTTACTAAACAGTATAGAATAATTTCTTCCCACAGGATGGCATGATGACAATATCTGAAGTATTTCAAGCCTGACATGACATTCTTTAGAAAAAGCATGTGCAAACACTGTGATAATACTGCAGCTTTTTGCTTGAGAGAACTATCGAGTTTTCCTTATATGATCATTAGTATTCATGTCAATTGCTGCATTCCTTGGCAAATTCTTTTCTATGTAATCTCAATGCCCAGATTCAGCATCTATGGGGTGGTGAATTATTAAGGTTAGTGGGTTTAGGTGAGCATAAATTGATAGAACCATGTGCAGCATAAAAGTAAGGCATAAGAGAGAGGTTATTGAATAGTATTCCTTTTTTTTTTCCTTTCTCCTTCTACTGTAGATACTTTTCTGTCCTCTGGAGTTAACATTTTATCTGGTTTTGCTTGCTTTCACCCAACTGGCACAATTTACTCACAACTTCTTCATGCAGGTTACACCACCTTACATAGTGATTCACTTTACATCCAACTTTCTCTTTTATTCAATGTTGCCCTTGAATTTGGCTCAGTCTGATCAAGCTGTGGTATTAATACTACGTCATGAGCAGCTGTGATTCTCTGGCCAAATTCAGAGTTAAAGTAAGTTTCAGATCTGCCAAAGAACATACACAATTATGTAATGTATAACCAGGTTACATCTGATGACTTCTCTCAGCTGGCAAGTTTTGTAAAAGGTCCTTCTATATTGCGGCAGTACAACATTACAATTGCTGTTCTTGGAAACCAGATTAAGACTCCAAATGACCGAGAGCAGAGTGCCCTGGGGTGTCGTTCAGCCGATACTGTGACTGTTATTCTGTCCGTGGCAGCACTAGTTTCACAGACAGGCTGCCCCTTGGAAATGCTTTACAAAAGAACTCTTCCCTTATGTCTTGGGTCTGATACCACAGTGTTTTCAGTATGAGGCCCACTCTTCCCAAGCAGCTGGAGGAAGGGGAAGAAGGAAGTTCCTTCTCATGCTAAACCCACCAATTTGCCTCAAAAAGCGTCTGTATCAAGATTTCAGGGATCCAAACACTTCGTTCATCTTGGGAGAGACGAGAGATTCCCAAATCCTCAGGAACGGCATGAAAGGGAGATTTGACCCATGGCACATTCTGAAACGTGACTGTGAACTCTAAACAAGGGCCAGAGTTTCTTATTTCCAGTCATTTTCCTGAGACATCTCCTGAACACCTCTGCTCCTTGAGTCATGCTGTCTGGTTAGGATAACACTTCCTTGTCCTCATTAATGCTGTGACATACTCTGCTACACTGAGATTAATTTTTAACACTATTCTGTAAATCTAAAAATTATGTGCCATCAATCTAATTGTGAACATGGATTATTTCTATTTGCATTATAACAAGGCATTGCATTCCATGGGGCATAGGAGAATAGAACAATAAGGTTTTGTAAACACTTGATGATTAAATATTGTCAGTGGGAATAAGCAACAAAACCTTTCATTATACACAAATCCACATTCTTGTAAATACGATTACAGGAAATATAGCAAGAGGTTTAACATCATGAAGCAGCAGCAGCTGCTTCTGAATTAACATTGTAAATAGTTGCTTAACCTCCCACTAATATTAAGTCCTCTTTCACACGAAGTCATGTGCCAGTCATCTACACTATTCCAAAAAGCTGCCAATCCCATAGATTTTCAGATGCCACACCACATCAGGGCTGAAACTCAGAGAGGGGAAGGAATAAGGTCAGTTGAGAACTTTCAGGACTCAAGACAGAAAGAGCTCATACGATCTCCATCACCCCATATCAAATGTTTCCTAAGAAATAAGGTAACAGCCAGTCAGAATGAGGTAGTACATAGATAGAAAAATCTCTCCAGATTCAATAGAAAATTATATGATGACTTATGGAAAATAATATGCAGAAACCATCTTAATTTTACTTTTAAGTTTATTTACCAGCTACTGTTATTGAATGAGCGCCTTGCACGGAAACCAATCTTTAAGAATCATACTAGTTCCTGAAATGTGATGTCAAATATTTGGTCAAAAAAGAATTTGTTCATTTTCTTTTCATCTCAGATAAGAGTCTTCTGTCCCTTTGTGAGTATACCATTATTTAAATAATATTTCCCTACCAAAGGCTTTGAAAAAAAAATGCAATTTTTTGAAGTCTGTATGTATTTGAAACATGTTAACAAACTCTAGTTTTTGCTTAGTGACCTTGTCAGAAATTACCTTTTAGTGTTAAGGAATGAGATTAGAGGATTCTTGAATGTGCTTATGGAAGTTTGTAGAAGTGTGGGGTATACAGATAAACTACTCAAAGGAGGAAAAATAAGGGATTAAAGATTTAACAGAATATGGATATAAAAGCAAACAGCGAAAATTTCTTTATCTACCACTGATTTCATTCACAATTCACTTTCCATGTAAGCCATGTGTACAGTCAACAGCAGAAAGACTTTGCCTTACTGTGGTGAAGTACAGAGCAATTCCATCAATGATGGGTAAAATGTGTCTTTCTACTTAAAATAATATTCCAGGCATCGTAAACTGCAGCTGATATCCCATATTTGTTGTCTTAATGATTTCCTTAGTAAATATGATGAATTTTAAAAATATATAAGTATTTTTTTAACTTCACGTTTTACAAACTTATCATGGAGTTTGGCAGTCCAGCGTCTTCTTATTTACACACGCCTTGTAATTATTTAACTATCTATCCTGAAATTTTAGCATCTGGCCAAATGGATTCTAGGGCCAGTAGGTTATCCAGCCTATAATTAAAGAAGCAGAAATTCAGCATTAAAGGTTTTCCTGTAGGAAACAGTTGGATTAGGTCTTAGCTGAGTTTTAAAAATGGGGAATCTGAAGATCTGCACAGAGGATTCCCCCTGAAAACCACATTATGCTCTTCATTTACATTTTCAAACTTCAGCTGTGCATCAAAAGTATAAGGAGACAGATGTGTGACACTGAGTCTTAACTGACTCAGTACTTGTAGGAGATGGAGTAAAAATGACTGCTTGACCATTGTAGGCACCAAAAGATCAACTTAAGCAGCTAGGACTGTGTTTATAAGCTCACCTTACAAAACGGAGTCTTGGGCAATAAACACAAATATGTATTTTTAAAGCAGAAGTAAAATTGCTTTATAGTGCAATAAACATTTTTTAAAAATTATTTCCTCATAGTTTCAGTGACAAGGGCTGTCTGTATTTTAAAGCACCTTGCCTTTTTCTGTCCTGCACTATATGATTCTTAGTTATTGCAGGGACGAAAATGAATGTGTCTCTTAACTGTTAAGGGAGTCATTATTTTTACATTTAAGAACACTACACTATTAGATTGATTGCTATTTTGTATTAATTTGAGGGATTTAAGCACTCAAAATCTGACTCCCTTGCAAAACAATTAACTTATTAAGCAACTAATTTTAGGTGGAGAAGTCATTGTTATTCCTAATGGTGTTTTCCTCATTTGAAGTAACAATTATGAAGATGTATAATCAAAGTTCATTCGTAGAATCACAGAATGGTTGAGGTTGGAAGGGACTTCTGAGGTCATCTTGTCCACCCACCAGCTCAAGCAGGGACATCTAGAGCTGGTTGCCCAGGACCATGTCCAGGCGGATTTTGAATATCTCCAAGGATGGAGACTCCACAACCTCCCTGGTAACCTTTGCCAGTGCTTGGTCACCCTTGCAGTAAAACAGTATTTCCTGATGTTCTGAGGGAACCTCCCTTGTGCCTCTTGTCCTCTTGCTGGTCACCACTGAGAAGAACCTGGCTGTGTCTTCTTCACAGCCCCCCTTCACATGTTTATATTTCTGATCCACCATTGCTGATAAATTTTCTCCTTCTGTTTCAGTGCTCGTGAAGAACTGACTACCAGCAGTAGGGACTCGGAAAATAAATCTTACCTCTTTATTACCAACACATGCAAAACCCTAAGTATTTATGAAATTTTTGAAATTAATGAAGTCACAAATATTACAAAGTATAAAACCAAAGTCTCTTATATTGCTAATTATTCAGCTTTTTTCATTATTCTAGGCCATGTTTTTGAAAACCTGAAGCAACAGCCGCACATAGGGACAGCGTGGCACATGTTTGCCTGTTCCATCTTTCCACATCCATGTGCTGCCCGTTCCCTCAGCTGCGTGCTGCAGCCCAGGGCTGTGCTGCCAGGGAGCCCTACAGCTTTTGGAGGATTTGGCTCCATTCTTCCCTCCTTGCCCCAAAGGGACTGACCCCCTAAGTCAGACCTGGATGCTCCAGGGAACACCTGCTTCAGGGAGCTTGTTCTACTTGGAAAGGACTGTCTCAGTCATCCATCCATAACCCTCCCTTCTGTTTTTACTCCTGTCCTTCCTCATAACCTGCCTTCAACTAGGGGTGGCCCTGACGTGGGGAAGAGGTTGGGGCAGCAGGCACCATCACGTCACTCGAAAATGAGCAGGAAAACAAACAAGGCAGGAACATGAGCAAAACCAGAAATAAGGCTGGATTCCACGTACCTCACACTTGTGCCAGTGGCTGGTGGGGCTGTGGATGTGCTACTGTCATCTGCACGAGACAAAGAAAAGGATAGCCTGGGGTTCGCTAGATGGGCTTGCAGAGGAGCCAGGAATTGAGAATGTGAAGTTTTGAGAGATGACTCTCCTCCGTATAGCTTTAAATCACGTGGATGATGAGAGCGTGCAATCCAAAGACCAAAGTAAAACCCCCAAACCACAGATAATGTGGAAGGAGGGAGCCTCAGCCCCAACTGGCTTGATCTCTTGCTTGGTTCTTAGTGCACTGGAATGAAAGGGACTTGTACCTGACATACACAGGCACATCACTTCAGTACATTATTAGCACATATTCAAACACTTGGAAATCTTCTGGTGCTCATGTTGGAAAGCTGAGAACTCAGATGTTTGTCCACTTCATATGCCAGTGCTGATTTTCAAACTGTGTGAAATTCTGGCAATTAAAGCGACGTCCTGCGTATATACTGACTTGATTCTTAAGTGTTCTGCAAGCACTCACAAAAGCACTGCTGTGATGGATGTCATGGCTTGCAGTCTATTAAAGGCTGATGTCTCTGTAATTTTTCATGTTCCATTTCCTATTTTGTTTAATATAGCTCATTATATGCTTGCTCAATGTGCTTCTTTTGTGTTAATGTATGTCTGTTTGTAAATGACATCGAAAGGAACCTGCTTAGTAGGGACCCAATTAAACTCCATCTGACACTAACTAAAGCACATTTGTTTAGCAGAGCTTAGCTGCCATTAGCTGATTAGCAGTAGCCTTCAACATCATGCAATTTAAGATATAACATGTAATTTTCTATTGATGTATAAGGCTATCTTATGAGGAGCATTGGTAAGATTTGCTATTCCATTCCTGTAATTATGAATTAATTCTGTAAACATAAAACTCTGCTTTTTACATCTCCTGTGCAGTGTATCAATAGTGCAACACAAGCAATTAATCACTCACACTGACTTGATGCATATTTCAGGATTCAAGATCTGTAAATTAGGTTTAACACACAAATCCTACAGTTTGTTTAGAGAGAAATAAAAGCTGCAGCAAAGTATATAGCATTTGTAAATAGGCCAGCATGCTGTACTCCTATATTGACAGAAATAACACCATAGATTTGGATTATAGATGAAAATGCATGAAGTAATACACTTCCAAAGAACATTATTTCTGGTATACTTTGAAGATGCCTCTTTATGGTTGATGCTTCCACATTACATACATAGGTTGCCTGGGAGCCATGAAAAGAAATGTCTTATAACATCTATAACGAAACTTTGTATTTTCTCTATTTGGAGAGCAAATAGGGCTCCATTAAAATTACTGTATTACTTATCATGAGTGTGATGAGAAGCTTGCAAATTAAGTGTTTAATTTCATTTGGATTCTATAATCTTTGGCATGCTAGTCTGTTCTAAAAAGCGTTTCAAATGTCAGGACAAAAAGTGAATCAAAGTCAGCTTCTCATTCAAGCATGGCTTGTTTTAGAATCAGAACAGCTTTACATCCGAATTAAGCCAAAGAATCTATTTTAAAGGAACCTACCACTATACAAAATTCACAGACTGCACATATAGCATTACAAATGATTCTTGTCGTAGTTACTAGTGAAACAGGTTTTATATATTAATAGTACTCCAGTTCTTAATGTGCAGTTTGTATCTCTAGCAGCAAGCAGTGGTTTAAGTTGTTCCCACAGGCCTTCGCAACACTGAATGTTTTGTGATGTGAGTGTATTTCCAGCTCCAACTCAATTTCAGGTTCTTTAGTCTTAAAATCTTTTCTCGATATATGCCATAGGAGAGAGAGTCACTGATCTACGCAGTCAATCCACTGCAGTTGCAGCTATTGATTCATTAAATTCATTAAGCTATCTTCTTAAGCACTAACATAGCAAAACTCCAGTCTTTGGAGATTAACTATCAGCAACAAACCAAATTAGAGCTGGGACTAGTGAGAACCAGTTAAATGAACACATCAATACTGCCTTCTGTAATTGCGATTTAGAACTGGATGATAAATCAATAACACGAATTGAACCCTAGGAAGCCACCTTTGGTATCTCAGCAATAAACGTGAATGTCACACGTCTGAAGACGTGTGCTTTTAACCTGATACAACACGTCTTCAGATTGTCACGTGTGTGCAAAATAAATATGGCAAGACCAGGACTAACCTCTCAAACCCACAAGGCAAAAAGTGAAGGACAATTTGCAAGAAAACAGTAGCAAGTAGTCAAGATACAATAAAAATGGCATAAGATCAAGGAGTGTGCCATATTTTATACTTTTACACAGGCTTTCTTCCTTCTCAGCTTTATTTGTAAATAGCTTTAACTTAGATTTTAAACTCTTTGTGCAAGGGACCTGTCTTCTGCATATGTGAAGCATCTATAATGGCTATGGACAATGGATAATAATAATAATGGTTTATGACAATGAATAATAAATATGATAATGAATAATAAATATGAATAATGAATACAGAATTTGATCAGAGCGCCTGTAAGCGAAGAATTTTCTCTTTGATCTGCTGCTGTAATATATTTAATTTATAACTTATTATTATTATCAGAAAATCTCTTTCCTAAAGTATTTTGAACTTCTAAAATAAGCCCTGCTTTTTCACATAACTAGTGAAATTCAAGGAAGAAAACTATCGCCCCGATGTATTGGTTTAGATGAAAATGAGAGACCCCTTTAAGTGGCAAGCTCGAATGATTCTAATAACATCGAATTAGTTCTGATTTGCTGAAAAGGAACAGAAGAAAGGCAGAACTTATTTCTCAATATATGATATTGGCTCTGAATCCTGGGGCAATACTTTCAACACCAACTTATGGAGTGTCTTCAACCATAAATGATGAAAAAGATTTGTTAAATCAGATGCAAATTATTTTTGAGAATAAAAAGCAAATCCTGGCCCCAGTGTAACCCTTGACAAAAGCCATACTGATTTATAAAAGGGCAGTGTTTTGCTCCCTACTTGTTTCTCTCCTGGAGGGGCTAGCAAAATATTAACAAAGTTGCAATGTCTTAAATGTCACATGCTGTTTTATACTGACTTGAGAGCAGCTGCTCGTCCAAGTTCTGCTCTGAACATGGAAATCTGGTCCAGTTTTTCTAGAAGAAGTTGTTCCTTCGCTTGTTTTTCGTGAATTATCTGGTCTCTCTTTTCTTCCTCTGCCGCCTTCTGTGCTTCTCTGAGTAGAGCGAGGCGTTCACGTAGTTCCACTATCGACATTTCACAAATTAAACCATGGCCACCGGTCTAGAGAACATGAAATATAGGTTTAAATAACACTGTAAATACCAAGGGGAGAGCAAATGAGTAAAAACAGAGTATTTTGATTGTGTTCCAAATCGTGCTGAATATATTTGGACTTAAAAGAAATATTGGGATAGCCCTAATCTAACTGTTACAAGCTGGTTTTAGGCTGCAGAGCTCCTCTTTCGTACGTGTAAAAACCACAAGGCTCATAAAACATTTCATGGAAAAGCATTGAAATATATAGTAGATCAATAATAAATACAACGTATTTGCTGTCCAAAAAATTCTGGTTGACTTATCTTTTAGTTTTAATTAGACTTTTGAAGTTCTAAAATGTTTGAAACTGTTTTGTTTGTTTTAGTTTGTAAAACCAGAACAGAGTTTATACTAAAAAATATGCAATTTTTGTATTTACCTGTTTCCAAAGCATGGATTTGATCTATCGCATCACCTACTATTTCTATCTAAAAAGACTAGGACTAAACAATGCTTTGTACTCAGGAAATTCAGATCTTAATGCCTGGAGTTAAAATATTCAAACTTGAATGTTTAACGAAGGCTTTTAAAAATCCACTTTGCAATGAGAGTGATAATGAGCCTGATTCCGAGATGTCATGAGACTTCTGCACCTTAGTTTGCATATGAAGACAAATAATTTCTACAGGTTTGTGAACATTTGAAGTTCTCAGCCATCCCTCTTACATATACTCTTCCTTTCCCTCTGTCTACACATATATATATCTCTGCATATGTGGAAAACTTGCATAAATCCACGCAAATATTGAGCTTCTGTGTAGCTTTCTTTGCAAAATTTAATCCATTTCACACCAAATGATATTCTATTGTCTATCTTAATATAGTTTTGGTACACAGCTTTGGTGTGTATCTTGTATAATACCATGGCGAGTTATAATGGAACAGACGGGTGCAGGAAATCACGCTGCTAACCTGACTCCTGCTAGAGAGTTGTATAACACTAAGAATGAAACACTGGTTAGGATTTTAATCAGGGAGACCTTGGTCTACTTAGTTACGTAGAACTAGTGACAGAAAATTAATGACAAAGTTTGGAAAGGATGAAGTGGAGGGGTGTGAAATCCGAAACAACCACCACTCCTCTAAATTGTATTTCTCAGACTGAATTTAAGTGGTAATGATAAACATGTAAGTAAAACTCATTACAATCCTATAAATGGAGAGAAATTATTCAGTTAAAGAGCCTTCATTTTTTCAAGTAATCCTTTCTAGCAGGAAAAAAAAAGCCTTTGTTTTGAATGCAGAGTGAGTTGTTGACAGAATAGTAGTTGCCTTTCTGCTTTTGAGCTTTTTACAAAAGAGAACATGAAAGGGAAAACCAAAAAACCAAAAGCAAAACCAAAAACCAACAACCCCCCCCCCACCAAACCATCGGTTACTGAAACAGTAAATGATCATTTATCTCCTTCTCAGATTTCCATTTAGAGTGAATTTGCAAATAGCAAGTGCTGTAATACCTTGCTTCTAATTTAAACTGGTGAATGACCATGAAGTTGTATTCATAGGAAGTGGAAAGAAAATGTTTTGCCAGAGGTCATATATACCAGTGGTAGTGTTTGAGCATGGCAAGCAGACACCCAAAAAGTGTAGGAAAGAGAATTTCCTAGAAGTATAGAATGGTGGAGGCTGAATATTTTGAGTGTCTGCATTTCCAAAATACTCGGTGAAGACAGTGCAGTGGTTCCTAAAATATGAAAAGTCCTTTACTCATCCTCATGTTCAAGCAACTTAAGTGCTTTCAAGGGAAGAACTGGGTACTTCAAAAATTATGAGAATGAATGAGAATTTTATGGACACACACTTAATTCCACTAGGCCTGAAAAAGCCTTTTGTAGAAAGAAAAAAAAACCACCATGGCAAGCTATCACCAAAAGTGTATTAGTTCACTCAGAGTGCTATAGGAACAGTGAGTATAAGGGAACTGTGAAATTGAGATATAGAATTATAGAAAGATTTGAGTTGGAAGGGACCTTTAAAGGTCATCTAGTTCCAACCCCTCTGCCATGGGCACTTCTCACTTGACCAGGTTGCTCAAAGCCCCGTTCAGCCGGCCCTTGAACTCTTCCAGGGATGGGGCACCCACAGCTTCTCTGGGCAGCCTGTTCCAGGGCCTCACCACCCCCATGGGAAAGAATTTCTTCTTTATGTCAAATCTAAATCTGCCCTCTTTCAGTTTCAAACCATTGCGCCTTGTCTTGTCACTACAGGCCTTGGTAAAATATCTTTCTCTGTCTTTCTAATATGCCCCTTTGTATAGTGAAAGGCCACAATAAGGTCTCCCTGAAGCCTTCTCTTCTCCAGGCTGAACAACCCCAACTCTCTCAGGCTGTTGTTATAGGAGAGGTGATCCAGCCCTCTGATCAGTTTTGTGGCCTCCTCTGGACCCCTCCAACATGTCCAATAGCTGGACGCAGGACTCCAGGTGGGGTCTCAGGAGAGCAGAGTAGAGGGGCGGAATCACCTCCCTCGACCTGCTGGTCTCGCTCCTTTTGATACAGCCCAGGATATGATTGCCTTTCTGGGTTGCAGGTGCGCATTGCCAGCTCACATACATTTTTTCATCTACCAAGAGCTCCAAGTCCTCCACAGGTCTGCTCCTAATCAGCTCATCCCCTGCTCTGTATTGAGATTGAGCATTTCCCCAACACAGGGGCAGGACCTTGCACTTGGACCTTGCCTTGCTGAACTTCAGGAGGTTCACATAGGCACATTCCACAAGCCTGTCAAGGTCCCTTTCCTCAAGTGTATCAATTGCACTGCCCAGCTTGGTGTGAAGCGCAATGAGGGTGCAATTAATCCCACTATCTATGTCATTAGGGAAAGTATTAAATAGTATTGGTCCCAGTACAGACCCCTGAGGGACACCACTTGTTACTGGTTTCCACTTGGACACTGAGCCATCAACTGTAACCCTTTGGATGTGGCCACCCAGCCAACTCCGCATCCATCTAACAGTGCATCCATATCATTCAGGTCCCTTCTCTTGTACTTCCAATATGACCTGGATGGCCACTCCATTTTCAGCGGTCACGCTTTTGAAATGCGTAGGATAGATTTGAATTTTGAATGAATTTTTTCACACACGGCTTGAAGCCTGCTGTTTTTCTGCTTTGTCTTTTGAGATGAGCTAGATGGGAAAATTTATTTAAAGCAATATTCTGTACTTCGAAACAAACAGTATTTTAGTGGAAGCTCTATGTGAGGTCAGCAGGCACTGTAATGAGATGAACTAGGTTCAAAAAAAAGAAAGTACTGACATTCCAGTCACCTTCATTTTCCTGAATGAGAGCCTGCACCATTTTACAGAAGCTGTTGTGATTGAAAAAGTAATGACATTTCCACATCCGACTACATCAGACCATTACGTGTTCGCAGCCCACACCTTGTGACTCAATCACCTGGGTAACAAATAAGCAGTGGGACCATGGTAAGGGCTCTGCTCACGGTTGACACAATCTGTGACTCTATCTGCAGCAGTAAAAGACCTGGAGGTTGGAGTAGCTTTTGGCTTTTCCTTGCAGGCAGTTTGCAGGGTCTGTGGTGTGCAGTAATTCTTTGTACTCTTCACTTTTTTACCCTGCTTTTTCCATTGTGGTTCAGTGATATTTCTCCACAAATGGGTGGAGTGTGTCTGGGTTTGAAAAAAGAGATTTGCCTTCTTTGGCTGGAAAGGAAGTGGAGAAGTGATGGCAGCCACCATAAAGGCAACCAAAGAGAGTAAAGGAGGATGGGACATCTGATTTTATTCTTGTTTACTTATTTCACACTTTAACATTAAGTGCATGCTAAAATCTGATAAATGAGATGGGGGATTTATCTGGTAGCTGCAAAGACAGTGGGTAGCTTTGGAATCAGTAATGGCTCAGCTCTCTTCAGAGGAGCAGGAGATAAAACCAAAGCCTTGTATTGACCGTTCCAACAGCCCCATGGAAGGAAGACCTGTTGCTTCTGTATTGTTTCTGTAGATTAACCATGGAGGTTTTTAAAATTTGTGATCTTCAGTTGAATACTCATGAAAGAAAGAAAAATCCCAAATAATTATATTTAAATTTATTGTGTCATTTTATATTATTCTGTGCTATTCTTCTTTCAATATGCATAATAAAAATGGAAGAGTAGTTTCAGCTACTCTGCTTCTGATTTAGTGGTAAGATAACAGATTTCAGATGCTGCCTGAGTCTGGAAGTTCTGTGGAAGTGGGCATTGCAAAGCCCAGTCTCAGGCGTATCAATTGTACATCAACAGTATGTCCAGGAAGTTTGGGATACATTTACTGTAGACTTAACCACACACACAAAAGTCATTTGCACAGTACATGCATAACAGCTCAGCAGGTTTTGGGTTCTCTTTACAATCTCATACACCTGAACGTTGACAGTTGTGAAAGCACAGGAAATTAATTGTGCTAATTACCATGGCAATCACCACTGCAATATGAACAACTGTACATCAGTCCACACTCTGTGCATTCAGTTCTTACCCAAGACTGACAAATCTGTGAATTTGTGAAGATGGATAGAACACGTTGTAATCACTTGTCAATCTCTTTTTGAAAGATATCTGGAAACACAGATCCTTTGGCAAAATTGAAAGTTCAAGAGGTCTAAGATTTCAGTTACCATCAGAATATTTTTCCTGGTAAAATTTTAATTTTATAAACTGTGTGAAAGTTCCAGTTCAGATCTAACCATTGTGTCATGGAGTCACTTTGTATTTAATGTCATGCGTCCAGACCGATGTATCTGCATGCAGTACCCAGTTCCACTGAACGTGTGAAAGATGTACAGTATGCATTTATGTAAACCCAGTAGTTTTCCCTTTTGAGCTTACCTCAGTTAAATCAACAAACTTGTGTCTGAGGCTCGGTAAAGATGCAATAGCTCGTATTTGTTGAATTAGTTCGTATCTTTTCCTAAGCTTCTCCTCCTCTTCTTCTAAAGCTTGCCGAAGAAGTTCTCGATTTTCTTCACAAACTTCCTGAACTGAAAGAAAAGAACTAATCTCTGTGAGCTGGCTGCATATTTTAACACATAGTCCATCTGGAGGAAAATTCATATGAATTTGTGAATAATGACACTAATACTGATTTAAAGGTACTTGGGGGAACCGTCTGGCATTGGTGGGAGGAATGACAAGAGAAACAAATGAGTACTTCCCACCTCCACTATCTATCATTCTATTCAACACATAAACATAGACACTTCGAATTACTGCTTTGTAATTTCTGTTCTAATTAGTGCATACTGTTTCATTATTCAGTAAAAGGATATGCAATAGTAAAATCTAAAAAAAATCCATAGTTTCGCAAGCTTTGTATATGATAGAAATCATGGAAAGCTGGTACGCTTTACCAGCTCATTTCAGAGTGTCTAATGCCATCTGCACCCCTCAGCCCTTCCTGATACACAAGGATGGAGACACACAAGCAGAGAAAAGTCTGCTCACCAAAATATCCACAACTCCAGGTAGCCTGTGCATACAGTACATGTTGGCATGGCGTTGCACCGGAATTTGTCCAGCCATGCCAGTCAGAGCAGCCTTCTCCCTGCACCTCATTAGCTAATGCATTAACTGGAGAATTTTCTTAAGAATAATGGAGGATGAGTAATGTTATTTCCCTTCATCCTAATGAGTGGTCTGTCTGGGAGGTGCTACATCTTTCTCCCCTGTGATACTGTCCTTCTAGGAGATGGCTTTTCTTTCCTTGGCTACAGTCGTCTTCTCTGGAGAAGACAATAATGAGCCACAATTCTTTCACAGTGGTTGCTAGGCAAATCTTCTCTTAATGATATGAATCACAAGAATTTGAGCTTCTTAACTTGATTTGACAAAAAGTACAGTCATTCACATATGCTACTTTTAGATTGAAGGGAAATGTTGCAGAACAATAGTGCTGTATTTCTCCCTTTTAAGCAAAGAGTAATTCCAATGACCAGTAGCTTAGAATTTCTGATCTGCCCATTACAAACTTATTCCTGGAATTCATATTCATACATTTGTGGGAACGTATAGCCTGGATCTTTCCCTCAACTTCCCTTTCCTTTCTGTAAAAATTGTAATTGGCCCAGGAAAGTAAAGACACTCTAATTTGGGGACATTTCATCATTTCTCATTTTTCTGGCAATATATAAATACCTATCTGCTGTTTGTATTTCTGGAGCTTTATTTTTGCTTGCTTTGCGTTCTTGTGTCCTTCCACAACCTGCTCCACCAGCTCTCTCATTTCTTTCTGTTCCTGTAGACGTTTCTCTGCGTACTGGTGCATCAGCTCTGCTTTCTAAATCCCAAACAAACAGGTGAATAAAATTTCTGATAACTGGTGATCTGAATGCCTCAAATCACCGAAATAGCACAAGGACAAATGCATTCAAAGTATTACATCATCCACAAAAGCAGCAAAGGACACTGGCTGGGGACAACATGGAGACCCAGATTTAAGCTCCCTTCTCTATGTTTTATTTCCCCACAACAGCCCTCCATAACATTTGCACTGCTGTTTTCCAGGATTCCCTCCCCATGTTTCTAAAAGCAGACAAAAAAAGCCATCTCTGGATCTGGCTGTGAGACCAACCTGGGCCTAAGTTGTAGCTCTGTAACATACAGAAAGTCCAGTTTGTGCTGTCACGTTCCTTTCTTTGTCAGCGGAAATGAACAGGAAGCAGGAATCTGGATTTTCCCAGACTGCATTCTTTACTGTACTTTCTGTTTTAGGTGGAAGACCAGAGTTTTAAAAGAGGAGGAGGGTGAGCATGAGAGCTGTTGGTGAATAGGGGATTGGTGCTCTGTACTTATATGGATGAAGTGTCGTGCTTGCGTCTGTTGGCAAGTGAAGGGAGCTCCCTGGAACTGGTCAGGTTAGAGCAAGTCTGACTTGCACATCCCCAAATCTATGCATATTGGGACATTTCTGTTAACAAATAAAACATGTATGCTCTGAAAGTCAGGTGAATATAATAATTACAGTAAATTTGGAATGAGTGTGAGCGATCACACTGTGCTCAGTTGTACACAGTAGGGTTCTTGCTACAGCCTGTCTGAACAGACATGAAGACTCAATGCCAAAAAAGACTGAAAGATTTCTTTAAAGGACAGAGAAGGAGCTCATTAAGTAACTTTCCCTTTTGCAGGGTGGTCTTTATGAAAATCTTGTACATTTGTGGTCCCAGCTTAAGTTGCCGAATCTCTGTGAGAGGTGGCCAAGAGAAAAGAACTGGCTGGCCCACAGGGCATGGCGGCAAACTGGGCTAATAGAAAACAAAAGCCTGTGATAGCGACTATGAAAACTTTTATATATTTTAATCTAACGCATTAGTTGTTTTATTGCTTGTTTAGTTTATAGGAAAAGCACTGGAAAAATGTAATGTGAGTTTGGGCAAAAATGAAAAGATCTAACTATGTTTTTGGGAAACTGTGATTTGCCAGATCAGAAACTGTATGAAAGTACTTCTTGGCATAAATATTCAATTTTCCATTTATATAAATCCAAAGAGGGTTATCTGCCTGAATTTTCCCCTAAGAGAGATTTAGGCATGTCAGATAATACGAAGTAAATTGAATTATATCTGTTTAAGAAAACAAAATCTTTCATATTTGTGGCTCTCATTTTAACAAGATAATGACATTAGTCATATATTGGTGATTTCATTGCAAATGGCGTTTAGTATCTCAGTATCTCTTCAAAAAGGATATGCATGATGACATGAATATAGGAGAGAATGCTTTAGCCTTCTGTTTTTTTCAATTTGCTTTGTAAGTGTTATCAGTCTTGTAAAAAGTACTTTAGTGGATAAGCAGTGCTGTGCCTGCACGTTATAGCACTATTTTTCCATTATTTGCAGACTCCAGTGGGTAAAGACACTGTATAGAACTTTTACACCTTCGTATAGGAGGTATCATCTGTGGTATGTTTTGCACGTATTGAGTGTAAGCAAAATTTGAGCGATGCTGTATATATTACCTCTTCTCTCATGAGATTGGCTTTCTTCTTATTTTCTTGAACTACATTCTGATGGGCTAGAACTGCCTCTTCATGACTCAGTTTCCCTTGAAGCCTCCTACACTCTATTTCAGCCAGCTGCTCTTCCAAATCTTTTCCACGCATCTGTTTTTGCCATTCCAAGAATTCAGATGGGTCTCTAGCCCCTTGTAGCAAGTTTTCAACTCTGCAAGAGAGAAGAAAGGGTATGTTATTCCAGGGATCTGGCCTTGCAGCCCTGCCTTGGTTTGTAAAACATTTCTAGTAGTTGGTTGTGATACAAGGTATTTGATCTCTGCAGAGAAAAACGGTGCTTAATGCAAAGTCATTTGACAGATACATTTTAATTCCATTCTAAGAGGTGTTCCTACTTTTTGGAAAGCCTGAGAAAGCCAGGCTGGAAGAAGGTGCATGAGGGCAAGGACTTGAAAGCTTTCAGGAGAACAAAGCCCCAAGAGAGGGCAAACTTTAGCTACATATGGATTCTCATAAGGCACAAGAAGAATCAGGCTGAAGGTATGCACATTTTCTCAGCAGATAACTTTGCTTAGAGGTAGAAAGAACAAATAACTTTTGTCTTTGGCAATCTTCTTGGCCACTTTAACACTGAGAACTAAAATACTTTCTGCTTGATTCTATTTCTGTTTTGTATTTTGGCAATTAAATAATATTGCTGAAGTGAGGCAAAGAAGTATTCAGCTATTAAGCAAAACCACATTCTTATTTTTCGTGCTGAGAGGGAAAAGCAAAGCAAAGCCCTGGGGCAGGCCCGTCAAAGTCCTGCAGCAAAGGATTGAATGAGCCAAGAATTAGGGCAGAGACACAAAATTGCAGTGAATTGCGCCTTACTGCTGCTCCCCAATGTATGTATATATATATACACACACATTTTTATATATACATGTTATATATATATATTCACATTTTTTATATATATATACAGATTTAATACACCACAGATGTATATATATATGCATCTGTGGTGTATTAAATGCAGCTTAAGATTAAAACTCATTGACATAAAATAGTGTTAAGTTACAAGGAAAATCTATGCCTTTGCTGAGTGGAAGAAAATTTTGACAGAGTGAAGACTATTATATGTAATATAAAAGAACCTCAATATACATACATATCTGATAACAGAACTTGAGTGATGCATAGTATTTTACTGCTAAAATCCCAATCCATATATCAAAATTTGCTAGGTCCAAAGAGCAAATCCAACCTTAAGTAGTCATTTCAGGACTTAAAATCCTAACAATATTAAGTGCTTAGCCTGCTAAGTCAGGCAGATTAGACATAATACTAAATCAAGATGACATGGTATGGGTTTTATCTTTGTTAAAATTATTCCTGAAATGTTCTGTAATTCTAGGCATAGAACACAACCTGCAGTGGCCATTCAGGAGTCACCCTCTCCCTAATTAATGTCAGCTGAAAACCCGTGCTGCTCAATAAGGATTCCTTGTGTCAGAGGAATCTTTACACCAGGATTCCTTAGAGCCCTAAGTGCACCAGAAGGACCTTCCACCTCTTCCTCCCCACTCCTGCCTAGGATTCAGTTGCTTGTGTTCAAGGACAGCTCTGTTGCAATATAACATTGGATCAGGCTGGACCAAAAAAAGCTGTGCAAGGAAGAGCTGTGACCGTCCTGTTGTGTGTGTAGAGTTTCTTCCTGGGAGCCACATTTAAGCTGATGTTAACAGCCTCTGTACTTGCTAAGCTCCGCTGTAGGCCTGCCTGCACCCAGCCTGGTACCTGGGTGACCCTGCCTTGTTGACTTGGCTCCCTGGCTTGACCTTGGCCCTGACTCGTCACTGTGGCCTCATGGGGCAATCGCTGGATCGCTGGCTGACCCTGCTGTCATCGCTGGATCCGCTGCACTGCCTGGCCAGGGCACTGTGGAACTGTGCTGCTGTCGGTGAGGACATTGTCCCTACGTGCCTCGCTGTCACCCTCGGCGCCTGGCTCCTCTTGCCTTGGGGAGGAGCACGCTCTTAGACCTCTGTATCTTTCTGTGATAGAAATGCACAGGTATTTTGATATACATATAAACCATTGAAGAAAATGGAGGTATATTAAATGATTTGGCTTAAAATACATGCATCTTTTATAACGGACACAAAAATAGATGTGTATTTGGGTCACTATTTATTCTGGAGAATCAGAATAAATATAACAAGTGATCTTTATTGGACTTTGAAAGTGGACCCTGGCTAGAGTGTGAAATCAGAACACAATCACACAGTGTAGCCTCTACAGTAAAACAATGACTTTAACGCAGACTTTCATTTCAGTTGAATTTTCTCTTTATCAACTGTATTTATAGAATAGCTTCCTAATGCATTACAACAGATCCATTATTTTAGTTTACCTGGAGTTTACTTAATCATTTTTAATGTGGTTAATTATTCTGTGCCTAGGAGCATGAAAAGTAATCTGAGAAGCAAGTGTGATTGTTACCTCTTGAGCTCCTGTTCCATTTTGCGCTGATAGAGGGCACCCTCTCTTAAAATAGCCGCGGCATTTAATTTAATAGGTATATTGTCAATCTGTCAGGAAAGGGAATGTATATACTATAGTTAGTAATGTAAACCATAAAACAGAGTATAAAAACATTTCAATGGGTTAAATAAATCGACCTAAGACAGCATAAATTTTGCTTAAAGCATTCATCTAGCATTAATCTGACATTCACAATGAAATTGCATGCTGTTCATAAACCACTCAAGCTGCTTAAGAAATCAGCAAAGTCCCCCAAGTGGATTATAAATTTGTAATCACTCTTGGACCATGTCAAATCCCATAGAATGTTCTCACTTCCTTTCGTCTTCTTCAGTGCTCATATACATAGTGTGCAGGGATTCCATCTGCTTCGGACAAAGAAAACAAACTGCTTCTCTGAAAGCCAGCCAGTTAGCCAAAACCATTGAAGTGCAACATAAGCAGTATATTTCATAGGAAGCTTTCAAAGTGTTTCACAAATAATCGCTATTATAACTTCAAAATCGTTGCAGTTGCCATGTCCATTTTCTAGACAGTAGAAGGGAAGCAGAGCTTTCAGTGACTTTGAGTCCTCATGGTGTAACTTGGACTTCATCCCGTGGCCGCTTTGCAGTTCTTCAAAGTCTCATTGCCTTGGGACCAACTCCCAGAAAACCCCTAATGCTGAGGGAGGAAGAAAACAACCTCTTTGCCAGTTAAAAATGTTCGCTGCACAAGCAGGCTACTCAGAAAAAAATATATCACCTTTGCAGACACATATAATAGACCTGAACTGAACCGAGGCAAAGCAGTGCTGGTGGGATAAGAACTGGGATCATTCCTGCAGAAAACAAAGCTTAGTCACGACACATTGACCTAAATCCAGACAAGTTCTGTGTTCAGAATTCAAATACGTATTTAAATTCCAAATTAACAGCTTAATGAGTGGCTGAGAAACAGATGCTCAGAATCACTGAAGCTATAGACTGCAAATATTGTGTGTCCAAATATGTACTGCAGACTCCTGAAATATATAAGCTCACTGGAAAAAGGGATGTTTTACAATTGATATTAATTAGGCAGGTTCAGCATAACAAACACCTAGAAATTCACCAAGTAGGATTACCATGTTTTCCACATAGATGGCACATTTTAATGGAGAAAAATTAATTACCTGTCTGTTTCTTGACAAGATTACGATAACTTGAAGAATTTAGGAAAAGAAGCAAAACAATGTATTATATTTTATTTCTTTTGTTTGACTCACTATAGTTACCCTTCTTAATGCCTAAGGATGTCCTTCCTTCCTTTTGGTCTCCTTCTCAACCCTCCTGGAAGACTTCTGCATTACATGAACAATCCCTCTCCAGCCTGTATTTTACACATTATACTGGCTTAGAGTCAACATTTTCTCTGACACATGTAGAAATTTTCATATTTTTGGCAATTACCTGTGTATATAGATTTAATGTTCTATATTTACTGTCATTTGGATAGAAAACTAAACTAATAATGATTATGGAAATACCTTTAACTTAAGTTTCCCAGTTTATTGAACAGAAATATGACTGAAGTTCATATAGTCAAAAGAACTAGGACTCCCAAGACATATGCAGACAGGTATAAGTAAAATAATTGAATAGATTCCTCTCTGTCATGTGGTATCAAGGAAGTTTTGCATTTTACTCATTCTCTTCCTGTCATATCTTCCCTTTTTTCAAGATGAGAAAATGGAAACAATCGAGAAAATCACAGAACATTGTAATTCTTGTGGAAAAAAATTGCATTCACTGTTTCCACCTAATGAACACACAATAGCTCACCAAAACCAATAAATATGTAAAGAACAAATCCTGGTATGAGCAAGAGGCAGATTGAGACGGTGATGATGCATTTGTACTGTCTCATTCTTCTAGTGAAAAGAATGAATAGACATTTTGTAACAGCAATGAGAAATAATTGCGGCTGCACATAATGTGTCTGAAATGAAAATATGTGTTTACTATACTGTAGGTGTTCTAAGAAGAGGAAGGGAAAATACTAGTTGGGTAAAACATTATATAATTTCATTAATTTGAGGACAGATTAGAATTTTATTTGTACATCTTGGATAAACCTTTCTCTTAGGATTTGTCTACTCACAGAGTTGCACAGGCAGAATGGCAACGGCAATAGAAAGTATTTTAAAAGTCAATAACAATATGCCTATCTCAGCTTGAATCTTATAGCAGGATCTTGAATATCACCTAACCAACCTTTAAGGCAAATGTGTTTAGACGAGATAAAACTGATTGTAGTCCTAGAGCAGACACTAGCTGGCGTTAGAAGTGGCTCTGATCGATGCCGTAAGATTCCAGATCCATATTTTTCTTTATGCAATTTAGGCAGATGGTTTGACTGTCATTAGTCCGCACTAAAGTTTCAGTATTTTAAATTACCAGAGAAGGAAACAGAATATATGTAGTGTTGAACTAAGCCCACATAATTATAAGTTCTGCCTGTTTGGGTGAACTATGTAAATGTTTCCCATTTTGGTATTTTCCCCCTCTTTTGAGTGCAGAAGGAACTGGGATATCACTACTTTCCTGTAATTGGATGCTGCTGGATTGTAAGCAAGCAGACTGCATAGGGGCAGGGAAGAACCAAATGAAGTTTAACAGGGGCAAGTGTAGGGTCCTGCACCTGGGGAGGAACACCCCCAGGCACCAGTGCAGGTTAGGGGTGGACCTGATGCAAAGCAGCATTGCAGAGAAGCACTTGGGAGTTCTGGTCAAGAACAGGTTGACCATGAGTCAACAATGTGCCCTTGTGGCCAAGAAGGCCAATGGTACCTGGGCTGCATTAAGAAGAGTGTGAGCAGCAGGTTGAGGGAGCTTGTCCTGCCCTTCTACTCTGCCCTGGTGAGGCCACATCTGCAGTACTGTGTCCAGTTCTGGGCTCCCCAGTTTAAGAAGGACAACAAATTACTGGAGGGGGTACAGCAGAGAGCTATAAAGATAATGAGGAGTCTGGAGAACCTTTCTTATGAGGAGAGACTGAGAGAGCTGGGTCTGTTCAGCCTGGGGAAGAGAAGTTGAGAGGGGATCTCATCAGTGTTTATAAATATCTGAAGGGTGGATGTCTAGAGGATGGACCAGACTCTTTTAAATGGTGCCCAACAATAGGATGGGGGCAACAGGCACAGACCGAAGCACAGGAGGTTCCATCTGAATATGAGGAGAAACTTCTTTACTGTGAGGTGCCAGAGCCCTGGACCAGGCTGCCCAGAGAGGCTGTGGAGTCTCCTTCTCTGGAGACATTCAAACCCGCCTGGACACCTTCCTGTGTGATCTGCTCTGGTGAACCTGCGTTAGCAGGTGGGTTGGACTGGGTGATCTCCAGAGGTCCCTTCCAACCCCAACCATCCTGTGATTCTGTGATAGGTGACACTGTTATTAAAGATAACTTCAGTATGTGATGCCAGATATGCTTTACTAATAGTTGCCAGATGCCCAGCTCCCTAAGCAGGGAATCAGTCTTTCCAAGGCGTATATGAGCTGTACCTAAATATGTAGTTTTAAAGAGTAGGTAGACCTGCTCACTAGATACTTAGGGTCGCAATACAAGCACGGTTTCTACATTAGATTATTCTGCATATGAACTGGAAACAAATGAAAGGTGACAGATTGAACGATGTAAGACTGAAGATTGTCTGTCGTACAGTTATTGCAGAAATAGCAGTGTGAGCTTTCATGTGTTACACCATTAAGGCTGAACAGCCCATTTTCCATGTTTACAATTCTCTGACCCTTGGAAATCCTAGCAGAGAATTAATCAGTATAGTGGATTTTATGACCTCAGTATGTGTTTAAAGGCAACAGGACAAACATCCAGACTGATTGTGTATTGTGTATCAGGCAGTCATTAGCTGGAGTGATTGCTCAGCATTCCTTAAGATCTCATTTGAAACAGTGATTTACAGACATGAGATTCTTCTGTCCCTATGGTGAGTATATAAACCAGGGGTTCACAATTATTTTTCTTTTTCTTTTTCTTTTTTTTTTTTTCCTGTGGACTATTCTTATTCCTTGCCATTTTACATTAAAAAAAATGAGCCATAGACACAATCCATCCCATTCTCCTGCCCACAGAACTTGGAGTAAAAATGTGGATTCCAGCAGAGTTTGCATCACCACAGAATTTATAGGTGTGTTTTCACTCCATAGTTTTCAAGTACATCTGACAAGAGTACCTTAAAGGTTGCTCACCTTGCTTTGGGTCTTTTGAGCCTGGATTGCTGGTTTTCTCTCCATAGTGTCATCTGTGTCGTGTAGTTTAAACTAAAAATACATTATTTCATTTCAGAGACAGATTTTCAAGTACTCAGCAAAAGTATTCAATATTTACCAAAAATGACTCTTGAATATTCATCTAGAGTGACAAATACAATCACAGGGGACATATTTTGGAACTGTTATATCTACAAAAGCTTGCTATGTACACCCAACTTAGTGAGAATATTTCATATCAAATTATCATAAAAAGGTAGGTCCAAATATTGACTAAAACTTATTGACAAAAATAATGTTAGTAAAGTAACAGTGATGTTTTGTTTGACTGTGAAATGTTTCCTATATATATGAATATATTCAGCTCTTAACTGAAATAGACATTGGGAAAACAAAACAGGGTGTCAAAGCACACTTAATAAAATGATTAAATAGTGGTAGAATTCTCCTGATGGTTATTAATTTCATTTTATGGTCTTAGCTACAGATACTGACGTGAAAGTGTCTGGTACCACGGGGATGAAAACAGTGAACAGAATATGCATATGTGGTGCTGAAATGAATATGTTACATACGTAATTTGGTGACATAGTTGTAAACTGGGAATCAACCAAAGCAAGAATTCTGTATGAATGGGAACATATCCCCTCAGCTTGGCTGCTCTGTGGCATGAAAGTTAATGGAAAAATAATATGTGGGTTTAGAGAAATATTGCCAGTTTGGAGTCTTGTTGGAGTGGTATCATAGGAAGGCTTATTGACTGAAAATTAGGAGAAAAAGCAGCACCAGAAGTATAAGAAAAAGGGGTTGTGCATTATGCATCCAAAGAGGCAAATATTAGTATATTATATCTGAAAATAACAACATGGATGTGAAATGACAGAACAGCTATACATGACAGCACATAATTCCTATTCCCAAATAAATAAAAATTTTCAAATACTTTGAGATATCTTTAAATACTCCAGTCATTTTTCATCTTCCTACGGAGGGATTTCTAGGTAACGCAGTATTTTGTAGCATACCTCTTCCTTTTCAGGGTTCACGGTTGCACACTTGAACTGGTTAGCAGTTGCTTTGAGGAGCAGAACCTAAAATTAAAGCAATTAGCTTAAACAATACAGTACATTTAAATTCTCTAATAAGATTTTTCTGTCTCAAAAAGCCTTGCAGCCCAGACCAGTATATTAATTTGTTTCCAATGAATGAAAGCCTGACTTAGTATTGATATGAATTTTCATTTCTGATTAAAGACTTGAAGTAGGCAAGTCTTGATTTTCTCCATAGTTCTGCCTGGCTGTATCCTTTGCATAGGGCATTGGGCCTTTGATAGGTCTGCCATTATGAAACTTGTTCCTTATCCAGAATTTGACTTAAGAGCCTCATAATTATCTATGGCACATCAGTACCATCGGTAATATCTGTTTCCACCTAGCTAACAATGGCTTCTGTTTTGAGTTAAATTAGATTCTGATCAGGGGATCAGAGAATTGAGGGCTGCACCACTAGGCACAGCCCTAACAGTAATTCCACCTGTAATTTTAAAGGGGGAAGCAAAGGCAGCCACATTTCTAGTTTTTGGATATTTCTTTTGGTTGTAAACAGTAATCTCAAACCAAAGCTGTGAGACACAGACTGGATTTTCTAATGTCTTTCTGGCCAGCAGTGATCCAGAGCATCACGCTCCCATAACAGTCTAGAGTGTGGCTCCTTCCTGGAGCTTCTGCAAAAATGCTGTGAAACACACGGCATTTTTAATGCATATTTCTTTTAGGACCCAACATTCTGCCTTGTTCAGCAAACAGTCCAGGGAACTGACCTTTGTGAATGCTTTGGATGCCTTTTACAACATTCCAGAAGCGACAAAAACTGCTGTTATTGCAGCTATAATTTCTGTGGTGGTTTTCCTTTGTTGCTTGTATTCATGCATTTTCTCCACTGAAGAATGTGGCTGGTAGTTTAAGTGATTTTATAGTTGTCATCGATTTTTGAAAATATAGGCACTGTGGTATCTTGCTTTTCCTCCCTAGATTTTCCAGGAAGTTTGTACGTACAAATAAGCGCACAGACAAACAGGCATGTGCTTGCTCCACAATATGGAAACAGTAAAAGGATAAAAACCAAGGTTGTTTTCTTTTATAATGAAATACCAAGTATAAGAAATGTGATGGGCCAGCAAAAGGAATGCAAAGATTATTCCCCTAGAATCTATCACACTTACTATAGTTTAGGAACAGAATCCAATGCCCCTCTCACAAGGACATGAGGAGCGCCCAGAACAGTGATAAATGGACTTGCAGTGTCTAGTGAAAGGTGGAGTAAGGCATTTTCAGGATGGGGGTGGAGAATACAGATAAAAAGGAGTCAAACAGCATGCCTTTTATCGAGCTTATACCGGTATTCGATTGGGTGTGGTGATTGCAGTGTGGGGAGGAAGAAAAAAGGTGGAAACTGACATTTAATTAATTCTCTTCCAAGGAGAAGAGGACAACAATCTGTTTTAACTATGATAGGGGCTAACTCAACGAGCAGGATTCATTATCAAAGTTTGGATCAAATAATGTGTTTATTTTTCCAGGCCTTCCCTTCTCCTGCTCTCTCAGCACACAGCCTGTGTACTCTGCTTCCTCACAAATCCTGATGACTTCCCACTCTCTCAACCTGCTGAAGAGTATGGAGACCGCATTAAACAAAATCACAATCTGCTGGTATTTTAAAACAGTGGGTGATGACATGTGGTCATTTATCAGTTATGGTAGAAAACAAACAAAAATATTCAGCATATTTTGTAGATTGAAGCGTAAATTATTAAGTGAATACCTTACATAGCCACGCGTCCTGTTGGAGTAGAAGAGCCATCAAACTATTTCAGGCTTGTGAAGAGAAGAAAGGAATCGTGTTTCTGCTGCCTTACATGGCCACTTGCATAATTTCTCACACAGTACTTGCACAGTGAATAAAAGGTGGACCTTGTCTCAGACAATTCATAATAAAATAAGGAAGATGGAAAAAGGATGATAGAGGATAAAAACTTCATGACTCTAGAGAAAGAGCCAGGAGCTATTAGGTGCAAAAGCAAATACAGTTCAGATAAAGTTCTAAGACTTGTGAGAATGGAACAACACAGAAGAAACAGTTTAGAGGAAAGAAAAGACTAGAACAAGAATGCAGTACACTTACTTGTGCTTTTCGGCGATTTTTTGTTTTGATTTTCTCTAGTTGCTTTTTTTCCTTTGGAGGTTTGTAGGTGCTTGGAGGAACCTGTATTAAAAGGCAATAATCTCCACAATAAGGGGTATAAAACATTCCAAGTGACACAGGAAATACAGGAAAAAACACCTTCACTTTTACCATAGAACAGCTGCAGTTATTTTTTAAATATTGATTCTTTTCTGTTAGTGCCAGTGTAGAAGACATGGACAGATTCCAATTAGCTGGGACTACCCAAGCTTTTCAGTCCTGTCAAATGCAATATAAGCCCTGGACAAAAGACTTGAAAGAAAGAAAGAAAGAAAAATCTGAAACTAGCACAAGAAAGGCTAAAGAAATAATAAATCCTATACGCCCTACCAAGGGGAAAACGAAGTTGCCAGAAGGGGAAAAGTTCTCTTTGGTGCCTCATAAACTTCACAGCACTGACAGCCAGATAGGGCAGCTGAATAAGGTGAAGCTGTGGAGCTCTTTGGCACAGCATGTGGTAGTAGCAACAAGCTACAGAGACTCCGAAGAAGTTTAGGGAAGAGAAATCCTGTGAGGTTTATTAAATATCCAGGAACTTCATTGTAACTGTGGAAGTCTTGGAGCTGAAATGGTGGGAGACAGAGAAGGCAGCTGGAGAAAGCAGCAGCTATGCTTGGCCTGGCCCTGGAGTCTTCTCAGTCATCTGTGTTCAGCCACTGCTGGGGAACATCCACTGGGCAACAGGGGCCTTTGCTCTGGTCTGCTATGGCTGTCCTGATGCCATAGAATAATTTTGGTTGGAAGAGACCCTCAGGATCATCGAGTCCAACCATAACCTAACTCTGGCACTAAACCATGTCCCTAAGAACCTCATCTAAACGCCTTTTAAACCCCTCCAGGGATGGTGACTCCACCACTGCCCTGGGCAGCCTGTTCCAATGCCTGACAACCCTTTCTGTGAAGAATTTTTTCCTAATATCCAATCTGAACCTCCCCTGGCGCAACTTGAGGCCGCTTCCTCTTGTCCTATCGCTTGGTACTTGGGAGAAGAGACCAACCCCCTCCATGCTACACCCTCCTTTCAGGCAGTTGTAGAGAGTGAGGAGGTCTGGAACGCCATTGGAGGTGGAAAGTCAGTGTTTGGAGGGAGAGGACTGAGGGCTCTCCTAGCTTTAGTCACAGTTTTGGGAAAGCATTCGCATGTCAGAAAGCACTACAGATCGAGCAGGACAGACTTCTCAGCTGGCTGTCACCTGGGCCAGCAGAAGACTGGGGACTGGATGGTTTTGAGTTTGGCTGAAACTTCTGGAGGATCTTGATATTTGCTTGAGCAGTAAATTTTGCCCAGAAGGAAACTCTGAAAAAAGACAGGATCCTGTCTCCTTCCTATGTGCATGAGATAGTCTGGCAGTTTACTGGACATCTGCTTAAATAAAATGTCCTGGCTCAATTAGAAGTTACAGAATTAATTCAAGAATTAATGGGAAAAATCTATAATCTGTATCATACTGAATGGCAGTTTACGGAACACGGGGATCCCATCTAGCTTTATTAGACTACGTAAAGAGTTATGCTTTGAAAACCTCATGAATCTGATGTACTTTCCTCTGTCTTCGCTATTTAACGTCATTATCTACAGGCAAAACAAATGCACACACAGAAGCAGCTACCAATTAAATATACTGGTGAGACTGCTCAGGTATTTTTGTGAGGTTTTTAAGTGAAGTAGAACTGCAAGTATTTCCCAGCAGTACCTAATATTTTGTATTATGCTTTTATGGATGGAGAAATTAAAGCCCAGAGGATTTGCAAAGGCTTGCACAGGCAGAGGGTATCAGTTTATTTCACTCTTCTTCCCAGCCATGTGCTTTACCTGCAAAACTGTGCTCATCTGCCAGGGTAAGCTGAAAATCTCGCCTCAGAAACTGCTCTGCTTATTCCAAGTAATTTAAGGAGAAGACTTTTCAATCAGCTCTGTTTCAAAAATGACCTTAGCTTTGTAATTTAGCCCTCGGATACCATGCTGATGAGTAGCTATCAGACAGACAGGTAGACAATACAGTTGCCGGAAGAGGATGAAAAAGTCACTGTAAGTCAATTGTAAATTCCAGCAATAGATGAAAAAGGCCAAACTGTACCTATTTAACACTAATGTGAAAAAACGGGGGGATAGGGGTAAGAAACACCAGCCTTGCTCTTCCTCTCCAGGCAGTGGTCAGGCTCCCTTCTGCTTTCTGGATATCCCTTTACCAGAGGTTTATTTAGTGAGTAGCTGCCACAGGAAGTTTAAGAAAGAACAGAATGAATAATCACTTGAACTTCGATAGTCATCACTCTTCTATTTTATTAAAGTTACTGTCGTAAGATGGACAAGGGCAATCTAATGCAATGCTATTGTATTAAGAGCTTCTAGTTTTATACATAAGAAGGTCATAAAGTTAAATATATTGTTGGGTCTGTATATTTGCAAACAAAATCCTCTGTATTGGCCAAATGAATTCACCCATTTAATTATTTTAAACGATCAAGTGACTCTACTCATGAAGCACAGCTGAAATGATATGGAAAATGTCTAAAAAATGCGTTGTTTGGCTGAATGGTGTTACAATAACATCTTGGTGTGACCTTTTTTTTTTTTCTTAGCTACATTATTGGTATACAGAAAATCTAAAAATAAAATAATTGCATCATCTTATTATTCTGTTACGGTGGTGATATTAAAAGAATGGATTTTATTTGTAACTCAAGGCCAAGATATCCAAGGAAGTTAAACGTGTCCAAATCATTTTGCATGTTATCTGGTTTAAACACCTGTCTCCATTTGTTTTCTTTGCAAACTTCAAGCTAAAGCAAAGATTTTTCTTTGCAGAATTGTATTTATGAATGTCTGTATGCATATGTGCATGCTTGTGTGTGCATCCACGTGCTTGTGTGCAAAGGACAGCGGAGAAAATAATTTATAATCTTTAGGCCAAATATTTAGAGTGAAAGATGTCATTATTGAACTTTAAAGCGTTTTTCATTTTTGACTTAGTGGCCCCCATTTCTGATGGATGTTTATGATGACGAATGATTATTTTAACCTTCTAGGCCTATGTTACTCCGATGAAGCTTTGCGAGGTCAGTGCAGGGTCCCATCTCGGTGTAGATCACTAGGATGAATACCTGCCCTCTGCAGTGACCCTCAGCTCCAGGCCTCTCCTGCGAAGCAATTACGTGCTCGGTGCACAGGACAGCAGCACTGTCCCAACTCCTGAACTCAATGGATGTCATACATCTCATCTTATTTTGCATTTTATCCCTACTATAATGCAACAGAGCAGAAAGAAACACCTAAAATAATTATCCTATTAATCAGAACGAACCAATTTCACCATAGGGATGCAATAACGTATCAGCATTCATTGCTCAGAATCCAGACACCTCCCTATGGATTTGTACGGCTGTTTCAAAGCCGAGGAGTAACCATGTCTGCAGTGATTGTGGACACAAAAGTCCCTGCTAATACACCCCATGCCAAGTTCTTTGACAGATGCATGAGAACCATGAGTAAAAGTGGATATCTCATAAAACTAACAACTTTGTGACAAAATGGACGAGAACATTTCAGCAGCAGATTATGGGTTGGAATCTGGAGGAGCTTTATTTCCGTGCATTGCTCTCCACAATACAGTAGCCAAAACGGTGGCCTGCTCTCACTTTTCTAACTTTCTTGCCATCTGGGCTGCCTTTTCAGTCTGTTCATTTCAGGATCTAATATGGTGATATGGGCAACAATATGGCAAATTAAAGTGAAGCTTAATTTGCTGAGATAGGTACAGAAATGAGCACAACATATGTCACTACTACGCTAATGGGTTTAGATTCACACAGCTTTTAAATTTGCAGACTTGGCCAGAATGTAAACCAAATTTAGTATAATCCTAACAACAAAAATGAACTTCAGTAAATGCACCCGCATGAAAGCAAATTTATTCTAAGAGGGGCTGCATGGCATAAAGGTACTAAAATGACAGCAATATGACTCATTCCTGTACTGATTAAACAGTTATTAAATGCAGTTTTTCAGAGTCTGGTATTAAGCTGTTTCAATGTAAAATCCCATTAACTGCATAACACAGTACCACTAAATTGCTCTGCCATCCTTAGATGTAAATCGTTTCTAAGAGCATTCAACATATGTATTATTTAAAACTGAAGTGCTAATACAAGGTGGCAGATAATGCCCAAAACTGTGACTTCCAAGCTCACTTCCCACTGCATTTAAATATAGAAGATTTTGGAGTCTCTATTAAGTTAGTCATAGCAGCTTGATCCCAAATCCTGTTTGCCTTGTCCCAGTGAGGTAACTTAAAACTAGTCGTGTGTCTCCGATTGGTACCAGCGTAACTGAATCACAATCTTAGACAATGAGTAAAATAAAAGCATAGCATTTCAAAGATAAATATAGTCTCATTTATTCATGAGCAATAATTTCACTGAAAAACCTTAAGTTTAGAGATTCAACATTAATATAGATAGAAAGGAATAAAATTCCACTTTCAAGGAGGAGCTGAAAACCTGGAGTCCATCTCATCTCCAGTGAAATTGCTTTGCCATTTATTTTAATGGGAGTTCATCTACAAAAAATCCAAATTTATACAAAATGTTCATTATGATGCTCTTTTCTTACCTGCTTCAGTACATTATCCAAAGCAAAGATCTTACAAATGCAAGGTCTCCCAGAAACACTTGTATCAATGCTGTCATCAATTTGTACCCGTTGTATAGTTCTACCCCCAAAACTCACAAGACAACTGCAGGAACCAATTTTTCCCCTTTCCTTTGTTTGGCTTATAATTTGCTTATACAACATTCACTGAAATCAAAAGAATTAGTTTGGTCTTTTTTAGGAATCTGATCTTCAATAACACAGAATATTACAAAAATCCTTTTTGATCTGTCAAAGGTTGTAGATTTTCTACAATTATTTTGAAAGAGACCATTAACTCCCTTCCCACGATTTTGTGCACAAGCATACATAAAACTTAGTAACTCTCAAAGCATAAAAAAACTCACAGGTAAGCTTTTTTCCAGTACTCGTATTGGCAGAGGTACAGGAATGACACGTGGCTTGGGTACAGTCAGATGAAATTCCTCTGGCTGAGTGACCCTCGAAGTCTTGACAGTGGTAGTACGATTACTTAATTTATCTGTGAGCTGTTCAATCAGTTGCTGTACTTTCGGCTGCCATCTTCAAATAAAAACAGATTTTTCAATTTTATGTCATCATTTTCTTTCATGCAAGCTTAGACACCGTATATGAGGTTGGCATTGGTGCAAATTCTGTAATGCTTTCAGACATTCCATTTTAATAAAACTGACCTATGAGTTTGTGCTCATGATTTAGTTGGACTGTATTACTTCACCTCTTGATGGATGCCAGTCCATTCAGAATAGTGGTGGTGAAATAGCCACTGTTTTTGCTGACTGAGCAACTACATCGCCAGTTCGTTTTGCAGGAGGACCAGACTATGAATTAGAAAAGCAGCTTTCATAAGCTAAGTACACGCTTAACATACTTAAATGAAAAAACTACGAACAGTGGCCTGAGCATTGCCACTTTTACCAACTGAGAGCACACATAAATCAATCTCATAGCACAGGTGGTTCTAATAAAAAATAGAAAGGTGTAAGGAGTTGGGTGAATTAGTGAATGAACCCTCAATGAACTCTGTGGGGCAGTCAAGATGATTTTGATTTCTCTGTTTGGATTTTGGTTTGTAGGAAGGTTCAGACTTCTTCCAAGGAATGGCATGAAGGTGCAGAATTCGAGGTAAGACACAAGTTATCAGAGGGCTAATTACAGTGACAGCTTCATGTCAGTTATTCCTCCCCTGTATGTGTTTTGTCTTTGAGTATTACACATGCAATGGAGCTCTCCCAGAACTTAAAAAGCAGCTGACAGTGCAAATTTCCAGTAACTTCTTTATGTGACTGTTACCTTAGCTAATACTGTCATTGTGGGATGAGGCTTGCAAGCAACTTCTGCAAGTAATGCAGCTCCATTAAAATAAATAGGAGTCTTTATGTTAACCTCATTGACCTTAGAAAGGGGAATACAAAGACACATTTAAAAGACTTTACGCTACTGAACGGATTGAACTGATCAATGCATCCTTAGCCCCTCGAAGCAAGTTTCAAATCCAGTAACCAAATGTGGGCTTTAACATTCTTGTGCAACTTAGATTTACTAATTCTAGGCAAAACACGTTTGTTACGCTGAATGTAACTGACTTTGAAGAACAGCTCCAATAAGCTTAGTGTTAATGAAACAAGCTATAGATTAAGCATCTGCCTGCATGCATAGGTATATGTATGTGTATATATACAGTGTGGATATGTGTGTCTATCTCTGTCTATATATCTCTATCCGCATCTTTATACTATTGTAAGCATATGTTATAATTAGAATTACTACACTGGAATAAATTGAGTCAAATTCTTACTTCAGGTATATCCCTGCAGTTCCTGTAGAACTGCGTGGACTTCGGAGTATTGCAAACCAAATCTATGATGTACATTTGCTAATTTGGCATAATTTACATAGTAGGAAATAATTAATTCCACTGACTTCAATTTGACAGAAGTGGAGGCAAACTCTTTTTCAGCTGACGTGGTTTATAACCTATTTTTGCCTAATGGCATTTGCCACGATCTAGGTTCATCTATCGTGCAGTGAGGAGGATGTGTGATTGCAGCCACACAGGTGTACCAATGCTAGCTCCAATTTATCTGTCCTGGGTGAAAATGAGAGTGAAAAAGTGACACAACAGGCTGCAGAGCTACTGTTTCTCCACATGAAAAAGTTGCAGTTTGGCAAGGGTACTCATGCTGCTGTAGCACCACCTAACCAGTGTGCGGACACACCTGGCTCCTCAAAGCATTTAAACTGTTAAATGATGCTGCAATTGTGTCAATAAATAATAATTTTAAAAGACTTGTTTACATGCTTATCTGATTTGCTCAGAAGGGATTTTACGAGCATTGGCATAATCAAGTCTGTGCATAAAGCCAAGCTCAGGCAAGTCACTGATCTTTTTTCATATGCTTAATGTCATACAGATGTTGATGGAACTTAGGAGGCATGAATCTAACTCTGTGAGATAATGCAAACCTTCTATTTTTTTGTTTTCAGAGTACGATGTTTGATCTGTTCAGGGGCACTGAGAAACAAATGTACAACAGCTGCGAAAGGACTTCTCTATGAGAGAACCTTGCCTCTGGGTAAGCAAAAGGGATTCCTATAGTCTCATGGAGACAAGAAACGTTCTGAGTGACTTCAATAGGAGAAACACTTTAACAGCAAATTGAACTTTGAGGGGAAGCTTTCCGCATCATTTAAACTTTGAGGTGGCCACAGGCTGTTTCACTCCTGCTTACCTTAGCAGTGGATCAATCCAGTTCTCTTTTACATAAGGTGAATCATAGAACTTACTCCATTCATCTTTTATCCATGTGTTCAAATACAAGGCATTGAAGAAAAATCTAAGAAACTAATAATAAGTTATTTCTTTTAAATATGAGTACTGAATGCATGGTGTATATAAGACTACAAAAAGACAGTTGCTTTTACTATAAACACTACTGAAGAACTTGCTTGTATTTTACCCTGCAATTATAATCATAGGTGCTCCATGTTTGTAGGTTCTTCTTAGTTCTGTTAGAACAGCCCCATGTCTTTCAGCCCTATTTTGTGAAACACTAATAGATACTAAAAATATTTTTAGTGGCCTAAAAAAAAAAATCTAGAGACTACAACATGGTGATGCGTTGATGCATCTTTAATTTGCTTCAAACATTGTGAAACAAAAGGTTTTATTCAAAATTAAATTAATTACTACTGCAACACACCAATCTACTGATTTTAGTATAATTATACAATAGAGTTTCAGAGTCTAATATATGCACAATCAACTCCTCATTATCTATAGCTAGATGATCCATGGTGCCCAGAAACATCTCAGGTTTGCCACTGCATGTGATTTCTTAAGTTCCTTTCATACCCCTGGGAACTGGGCAGGGAGAACTGCTGAAAACTGTAGTAACTGCTGTACAATATCACTTCTTCTTTTATTGAAATATAATTAATTGGCATATTCCCATTGAAGTAGAAGACTGAAATTTGGCACACTTAAACATTGTAGGGCTCTACATGCTGGAGAAATAGCAACTAACATTTGAACTTTTGTTTCCCACTGGAGTTCACCAGGAGGTCAAGAGCTTTTCTTTAAAACTTGAAGTCCTCAAATGCCCTTTTGAAACAGGCTCTTGGAAAATGGCACTCGGATTCAGCATCTATCATGTATAGCAATATAAATTGCAAACTTAGACATGAAATTTTTCATTAAAATTCTTGGAAATGAAAGTACAAGCAAGTATCCTGCTGAAAGAATCCCAGTAATAGAAAAAAAACACACTAAATAATATAGACATTATGAGACATACTGTAAAGCAGTGTGCAGTCACTTGAGAAGCTTCAATTGGAGACTGCAGAGCTTATTAATTCAGACTTGGCATCAGCCCTGTCTTGGGTTGGTTTTCACAGAGCCTTATAGGTCTCTGTACTGTTTTTGGTTCTGGAGGACTACCAAGGAGCTTCTTAATTCACATGTTGCCAGGGCCAAGGTGTCTCAGAGCTTTGTGAATAACTCAGCTATAAACAGTTAAGATTTGACTCAGATATCAAATTTGCTGCAGATGTTCAACAGCTGTGGAAAGCCTGCTGCTTGAAATCTATAGTCTTGATGTGACCATTTCCAACTGGCCCAGGCTGCCCAGGGAGGTTGTGGAGTCTCCTTCTCTGCAGCCATTCAAACCCGCCTGGACACCTTCCTGTGTAACCTCATCTGGGTGTTCCTGCTCCAGCGGGGGGATTGGACTGGATGCGCTTTTGAGGTCCCCTCCAATCCCTAATGTTCTGTGATTCTGCGAATTAATCCGTAAATTTAGTCTTATTTTTGTCTATGGTGCTTTTGGTAGAGTCAAAAGACTGATCAACAGCTGAAGGGCAAAATGAATATTACCCCCTTGCATTCCCATTCTTGTCTAGAAACTACTGCTCTTCCCCAAAACTGCAGATGCTGGCATATCAATACACCATCCAAAAGAAGATATTTCATCCCTGAAAGTGTGAGTATAAACTAAGTGCTGAATTGTGAAGAAGTTGGTTTTTTGGTGCTTGCAGATTCAGTGGAGTTTGCTGAGTATATGCTAAGGGATGAATTTTATCCCATTGGTCTAGAAATTAATTCATTCTCCTTATGGAGAATCTTTCTCTGTAGTGCATGCATGCTGGATTACATTTTTCACCTAACACAGTAATGTGTACTTATGCAACGTGTAAATAAAATGCTAGAAGTCTAGACAGAGTTCATGCTCTCTAACAGGACTGATGCACTGTATACACACTACCTCCACTAGTTATAACAAAATTGTATATCCATGTATCCCACCTGTATATATGATTACAGACAGAGAACATGTCCCCTGCTAAAATACTCTTCGTACCTTTTGGAAGGCCCTGACTCTAGACAAAGTTTACAAAAAATGTGTTTTTAAACAGATGTAAGCAAGTGTGTATACAGGGGTGGATTGAACATGAGCTGATGTACTTAAAATGAGGGAGACCCTGAGGGCTGAAGCTAGTTTCAAATTTCTAGGCATTCAGAGAGCTCACAGACTAAGCTGATGTAGAATTACTGCAGGTGGTGATTTGTAAATCCTCCAGTTTTCTTTCACTAGCTTTCATTAAGCTGCACTCCTCCCTCTCTGTGTCCCCAGTGTTCCCCTTTTAGAGCCTAGTCCAACCCCAGGGCTGCAGCCAGTTGTCTGCTACATTGCCACATGAAACTGAGCCTCTGAGCTGTTGTTTCAGCTCTCCTGGCTGATCTTCTCCATCTGGGTCTTCTAAACATTTGCTGTAACTATCTTTTCCAAAGTATTTGGAACTCAAACTACCAAAGTATTTGGAACTCAACTACCTCTTCAAGGCAGATGAAACGATAATAAAGGCACACAGTTAGTGATTTCTAGCTGTTGTGTTTAACAGCTGGCTATTGCCCCTTGAGGCCTCCTATTGCAACATCAGTTATGTCCTGGTCACTAACATTTCACACTGTATTAAGACAAATGGTAATTATGTGATTGATAAACGCTGTGATGTACTCCTATGAGGTACGGAGAATGGTTCACTGTGTAAGCAGATATCAATACTGTGATGTGTATTTTAGTAGCTTTAGTCACAGTCCCCAGAGAGATGCTACGATAAGGATATGCCCCAATATGCATCATGCTAGAGAAGGCTCTGAACGCTGCCCTGGAAGGGTTAACCAGGGACTGCAATGCAGGGATTGCAAACAGCACTGTGGGGTCACCAGACATCACTTCTGACCAGAGTCTGCCTGAGCCAAAGTCCATCTTGGTTTTGATAATCCATACCACAGACAGCGAATGTGGGTGGAATAAGACCCATGAAGCCATAGCACATTTCTTAACCACAGAAACGTTTGTGTTTTGCGAACCGAATTGCTAGGAAAGATCCCTTATATTTCTGTTTCGTCTTTGGCCACATGTGATACAGGTGGCAACTCCAATATCGGCAGTCATTGCTTTTATAGCAGCAAAATCTGGCTTGAAGTTCTCACAGGTTTCTGTTTGGATATTACATCTGTCTCCTTAAAGTAGCCACTGGACAGTTAATAGCATTATTCTGCTTACTCCTCTGTCTTGAATGTTCCAAGAGTTTCACTGCTCACAGAGCTTGATAACCAAGATTCCTTTGCCTTCTAGAAGTGGTGGAATTACACCAGAAATTAATTGTTCCCCATTTTTACTATTTTCATGTACTCTGGCTGCAATAAGACAAGTGTGTATAGTTAAAGACTATTTTGTAATGCATTTTTACAGGCGGGCTAAATTAATACCTTGCTTTTGAGAATTTGAACATGCCCTGCTAATATTCTTAATGTAATTTTACACAGTGGGATTTTATAGATTTCTCAAAACCAAATAAAAATGGGAAGTTTCCTCATTTGATATTATCTTTACATCCACATAATCATCTGCAGAGCTGAAATCCTTATAATCACAACATAAGCTGTTGACTCTTGAGTTAAGGAAGGAACTTCGAGAAACAGCAGGTTCTGTTTCTCCAGGCAGATCAGCTGCTACCCGCCAATGATGTTATTTTGCTGTGCACACCTACAGCTATTTGCTGTAGTAGCAAAAGCAATTGCGGAGGTTCCTGTCCATTCCACTCTTCACCTGCTGATTCTTTCCCTCTTATTGTAGTTTAGTTCCTCACCTATGCCAGCTCAACCACCTGCAAGATTGTACCTTTCAGCTGTGACAGAGAAATGAAGAGGAAGGCAAGAAGCTTTTCAGAAGGCTTTCCTAGAAGGAAATTGTAATGGGTGACTCTATTTTGAGGATCCTGAGGTAAAGCTGTAGGGAAAACTGTCCTACATGCTCTCATATCCTTCTGCCATTGTCTGACCCAACTGGGACCTTTTTTGCCCCCATGTCCACCATGAGGCTGATCTTGTCCTGCTGTTCCTACATCATCATAACAGCAATTACAACACTCAGTTCTTATATTGTGATTTCTCTTTGCACATCCCAGAAGTTGTTTATGAAGGACTACACTGCTGTTAGAAGCAATCAGAACATGAAACAGAACAAAACAGGTTCTTGAATGCTAAAAACAAAACACTAGTTATTTTGCATTTTTACAAGAAAATTATGAAATTATAAAGCTGTTTACTTCAACTTTTTATTTCAACAGTATATTGTCTCTAACATACAAATGCTTAAATTTTACAAGAACTATAAAAGAATAACATGTATGAGTAATACAACAGAAAAGTAGGCCTGACCTAAGAATTCATAGCTAAGCTCTTGGAAGAACAATCACACTAAAGTTACAAAATTGGGTTTTATCCTATGGTTCTGTAATTATACAACCATAAGTAATTTTTGCATGTATACTTAACATTTAAGAGAAAGGTTTACTCACACAGATCAATCTTATTCAGCTGAATAGTCCATTTAATTTCATGAAGACTACTCATTTGAGTAAAGTTTATCTGCATGATTAAGAAAATTCCATCCAGCCTGTGATGTGCAGAAAATATTTTTTTATTAAAGTAAATTAATTCTAAATAAGTATATGGGAATATTTTTTCTGCATCTTAACTGAACTCAGAGGCAACAGCCATCAGGCAAAATCTGCAGGTCAGCACCCTGAAGGAGAATCCCAAATTTCTGACAACTTGTGTTGCTAGGGCTGCAGATCTGCCTTCTGCTGCTTTTGTCTCTGTTGCTGGGGGGACCAAATGCTGCTTCTAAATCCTCTGCTGCAGGTGCATTAATATAATCTAGCATCACTTCGGAGACAAAGAACCTCTTCTAACGCAAGAGAAGAAAACCTAGGTACCATGGTGATGATGATCTGATAAGACACTTAAGCAAACAAAGTTACATCTACAGGAAAAAAAGTAGCAGGTGCAGATCATTGTGTAATGCAGCACTTCCCTAACAGAAAAGAGTCATTCCAGACGAGGAAGGAGAAATTCTCTGAAATAGAACATCAGGGCACTGACACTTAAGCCATATAAAGCTAGGTGAATGCGATCAGCAAGAGGTAACTGGCATGAAGTGGGAAAACTGTGTTGCTAGCTGGATGAGCTCAGGATGCATCCAATCCAGTGGCTGTGTCTGAGATGTTTACCAAAGAAGGGCTGGGAGAGCATTTCAGAGAGGGTGATTTGTCTGTCTACCAGATTATGATAATTCTTCCAGCCAGTTCTCTGTTCTTTCTAACAGTTAATGAAAGATATCATTTTTGTCTCTGAATGGAATTAATAAAAACCATTCCATAGTAAGCCCTTGAAAACAAATTGAACAGAGTGTTTCTAAAAACGTTATGCAGACAATCTAACCTTCTCTCTTCCTACATATTACAAAGCAACTGTACTCATTATAGAGACACTGGCATCCACATGAACATTCGAAGTAATCAGTATAAGGACAAGCTTTAGCCTTTTGAGTATTAATTACTGAAAATTGCCTGTCTTTTGAATTCCACATTTTTTATTCACAGAATCACAGACTGGTTGGGGTTGGAAGGGACCTCTGGAGATCATCCAGTCCAACCCACCTGCTAAAGAAGGTTCAGCAGAGCAGAACTTTGTTGTTGTGCTTTCTGTTTGGCAGCAATGGTTTGGTCAATGGCACCTATGTTGTAATGGAGTAATTGGTACGTGCATAGCTCCAAACGAGCAATTGCTTTTTGGGAAGGAGAAAAAGCAATGGAAGGACAATAGGCTTACTAGAACAATAGGTGGTAGGAGGTAGTGGGTTGTTCAGGGAAAAAACAGCACTAATCAGCAGGAACTTCAAGTTTCAATAAATTCATCACATCTAGAGAAAACTACACCTGCCTAAAGTCAAACAGAGAATGCAAGCAGAGCCAAGAGTGAGTATCCAAGTTAGAGGGACAACTGTAAATCACATGAACTGTAAACCATGTGATTATTCTACCTTCTCAGACTATATCAAATACATTTTAACTTGATGTCTGACTGCATATGAGGTAGTCTCTGTGTAAATATAGGAATTGAAGAGTTTTGTCATAACAAAATACAAATTTACTTTCTGAATTTAAACAGAAAATAACACTGATTTCTCAACTTAAATTATCCTGAAAGTTCAGAAAAGTCATCTCATTAATAAAAATGAAGAGATCATTAATTATTTTTAAAAAAATGTTTTGTACTTTCATTACCTTTTGCATTTTTGCAGTGTCCAGAGATTTCACAATTCTGCTGAACTGCTGAACACCAAGCTCTTCTAGTCGAAAAGTAGCCAGATAACAAATAACTATCAAAAGATACATACATTTAAAATGCAGCAGGAAATTCAAATAAAACTATACCCGATACTCAGCATACTCTTGGATTTAGACTGTTAGTTTAATTTTAAATAGTGTTTAATAGTGTTAACAGCAGTGTTTGGAATCCTGTAAGGCCCAAGGTAAGATCTTGCCATGATTTCAGAGCCGTTTCACAGTCATCATGCCAACATCACCACTAAAATAAGCAGCTCTGTCAACCCCTAATTGCTTGTTCCTGTCCTCTCCTTTTACTTCCTGGCATTAGAGCCACCCACACAGCCATGTTAAACCAGACTGGGAATTTTAACCTGAAGCACTCTCTTGATCAGTTCACTGGCTGGCTGCTAAACACAAGTTCTAACTTAGAGAAAATTTGACACAGGGGTGAGAATGAGCGGCCAGTGGGGAGAAAAAGGGTGGTCTCTTTCTTTGGGTAGTGGTACCAGCTTATGCAGCAAATATCTGCATATTCCACCCGTGAAATTCTGTGTTAGTCTGGCAACAAGGCAAGGAGAATAGGAGTCAGATGGCTCCTGAGAGACATGACTGGAAAGTTTATGACAGTATTACGTTGTAGGAAACAGCTCTCTTTTAGCGTAACCAAAATCTTCCACGTAAGCAAGCTTATTCTAAGAAAATTTAATGCGAACATGAGACATAATAATAAGTTCTGATGGGGAATTTTTCAACATCATGTTATCAGAGATGATAGCTCTTATTCTTCTGTTCCAAAATCCTAGTTTACTATACATAACAATAAATTTTAAAAAATTATACATAAAATATATTTATAGTATTTAATATTTTTTTTTAAGTGACCATTTTGCAGGAAGTGTTGTAATCTTTGTTTTTATTCTGAATTAGAATAAAACCAAGTTTTAAAATTGTGACATTCTCTTGGAAATCCAAACCTAATTCTTGCATCCCCCTCTGGCAAGTATGCAGTTTGATACAGGAAGAGGCACGGCCCGTGCTGTGAGATTTTTGCAGACTTGTAAAGTTCATGAGCTCCTGTATCAGCTTTCATTTAACCATATTCACTTTGATCGATCGGAATTCACTTGCACTGCAGTATTTTAGCTGCCACCAAATAGTAATGATAAAATCAGTGAATTCTGACCAATGTGCTGCAGGCAGCTCAGTATATCGTTAGGCTTCAATCTTGCGCTTTAGCATAGCAACATATTTAAGCAGTCTTAGTAGAGTATACATTTGTCTTCTACAAGCTTTATTAAATTCAAATCTGCTCACACGTAGCAACAGCCTTTGTAAGCAGCTTTGATCATTTAAGTGTCAGTGCAGCTTGGCAAAGGGAATCACAAGCAGCTTAAAAAAATGTAAGCCAGTGACCTTAGACTCTCAACTTGTTGATAAAGGAAAATTTTCCGGGGTCTACCCTCTGCTATGATTAATGAAGGCTTTTGAGTGGACCAGTCCTGACAATCCAATTATAGCAACACTCAGCTTAAAGGTATAATTTATGTGCCCCAGACACTGAAAAACATGGCTATGGAGAAATGGAGACAACGAAGCATTACCATTTAGAATAAACTCAATATACTATTAATTTCATCCTTGACAGTTTAGGTTCCATTTCATTTGTTATTTGATTGAGATTTCTATACCTTTCCAAATTGTGACAGAAGCGATGCGAATTGCCATAAAAAATTAGCAGTTTTTAAAACATAAAATGTAGATATACTGATATTAGATATGTTTTTGTATTTTTCAACCACTTTGTATTAAACTGACTGAATTTTTCAAAGTACCCACAAAGCTTCAGAACATATCTGACTCAGAAAACCAATGCCAGTGGGATTTGTGATTCCAGCTTATTCAGAGACTTAACAAATCGACCTCAGTATATGTGTATTAAATGCATAGCATTTTAAATTACTTTTTAATGTATTTCTCAATGCCTGCAATAATGTTTGGAGTAGTAGCTACTCTGATTAACTAGCTCATACTATCAGATATAGTTGTATTGTAACTGATTCCAACCAAGTAACTAATAAAAGGAAAATAATTGACCTCACTCATGGAGACAGACAGAAATCTCTTTATGTCATTGTGATGGTCAGTTACAAAACCCCCATGTATAGGTAGAGCCAAGCAGAGCTTCGTACTGCGAGACATGCTGAGCTCCTCAGCAGCCAGAGCTCTCTTACACTATTTCATATCGGAATGGCTGAGGTATTAGGTTGCATAGAAGAGAATAAATGAAATCACTGAAGAAATTTTTTTTAAAGCAATGGTTAAACTTCCAAGATATTTCTTCCAATCACCGATGCTATTTTCCATCTGCATGTTACCTAATCTGCAGGTATATTCTGCAGCATTTTCTTGGGTAAAATTCCAGTTAATACCTGTGCGAGTCCAGTCTAAATAACGATTTCAGGATTTAAACTTTAAATAGTAAGGCCATTGGTTAAGATCCTGTATTTCATATGGCACTGGGCACAATGGCAATGCTTCAAAAGTAATATAATAATAAGGTCTATGCTAGTAAAATAATATTTTAAAAGTTTTGTGGTAAACACATTTGGTGCTTTAAAGAAAACTTACCTATATAGAGGTTACGCTCAGAAATCAGGCAGTATTTCCCATCCCGAACAAAAAATGCATTGACTACTACATCCAATAAGGATTTATATTCTATGCATCCAGCTAGTGTATCCAATACAAATTTTTCTTCTGTCACATTAAGAGTCTATAGAGATACAAAATTAATAATGATTAATGTGTTCTGGAAAGAAAACGTTAGTTGTTTACAAAAAGAAGTACAATCATTTTGAAGTAATTGGAAAACATGAATAATTAACAGCAATATCTTTGGTAGGGCTGACACACGTCTAATACTACCAACTAAAGCAGTCCTAACAAATTAATGGCCCTTGTTAAGTAAAATGTAACCTTCCCCAGTGTCAAACTTTTGGTTTATCTGCTGACATACGCATTTAGTTAAAAGGCCTTGATGTGTGAATGTCAACAGTTAATGCAAAGAAAATCTGAAGTCTCTGAGCTGTGAACAATTACTAACTTAGTACAAGAAAGTTTCAGTAAGAGTTTACTTTTCCAGTAGGAAACCTGTTCTCTGTAGATGAAGTCTGTGCTGCTTGGGGAGACCACACTGATGGGAGAAGCTGGACAGGATTATGGAAAAGACACTTAACTGCTACTGTGACTTAATATTGGAGAATATGACTATTTTAAACTAAACCTGTGAGTGCCAGGACTCTTATTAATGCAGACCATGTTTCTGATCTGCCTGTGCTCTCAGTCACTCGCGATGTTCATGCAACACCACAAAAGAACAGAAAAAGGAGGATCGGATGCCTACTGTATGCCATTTGCATCCTACTTCATCATCCCTTTCAAAAGTCTGAATGCTCCTGAACTTTACAGAGAGTTTCACTCATAATAAATAATTTACGGAATTTCTGTTACTACATGAGATAAACTTCCAGTGTGAACCACCTTTAAACATTGCAATAAAATCTGAGGCCCAGAACAGTTTGTTATAACATGAATTGAAAAAGGACAGTCACACTATGACAAAATGACAAACAATAATGATTCTTTAACTTAAGGAGGTTAGCCAAAAAGCCAAGAAAAAAGCTAATTGCATCTTCTGAAAATATGTAGTTCACATCTGATATATGATCTCTCCCACAGCTCTGAGATGTGGGAACAATTGAACTGCAATAATACATCAGATCAGAGGTTCACCTTGCCTAGTAGGCCATCTGCTAGCATCTTCATTGCTTTATTTCTCTAATATGACACATTTCTAGTTTGAAAGTATTATTAGAGGCCGCTGGAAGGAACTATGTGAGTATTCTGATATATGACACTATGTAGGGCTCTGAGATTGAGCAAATATATGGCAAAACTTTAAAGTTACAGTTCTAATTTTTAAATGTAAACAAATGATGCAGAAGTATTCCAAGTGTATTTTTTCAGATGATCATTCAGAGTAAGTATAATTCCTTTTTACTAATCCTGCTCAAAAGCCAGGTTTCTTTCCTTCCAATTTGTTCATCATCACTAGAAGAAAAACAGTGCCTCCATAGTTGTCTCAATATCCATATGTATTTATATATGCATATACACACATATGTATGCAGGCAAAATTTCACCTACATACATCCTTGTGATTTCTTTACTGCCATTGGGATTACACTAACACATCTGACTACCTCTCCAGCAGAACTGTAATAGGCATATTACTAATGATATACACACAGAAAGAGAATCAAGCTTAGTTTGTGGGGTTTAGGTCCTTAGGGCTAATAATAGTTAAAATTATAGAAAAGCTTTATTTCTACAACTGAGATAATCATATATGATCCTCATGACACCAAGTTGGGTGGGAGTGTTGACCTGCTGGAGGGTAGGATGGCCATACAGAGGGATCTGGACCGGCTGGATTGTTGGGCTGAGGCCAGTGGTATGAGGTTCAACAAGGCCAAGTGCCAGGTCCTGCACTTGGGTCACAACCACCCCAGGCAGCGCTGCAGGCTCAGGGAAGAGTGGCTGGAAAGTGCCTGGTGGAAAAGGATCTGGGGTGGCTGAACATGAGCCAGCAGTGTGCCCAGGTGGCCAAAAAGGCCAACAGCATCCTGGCTTGTGTCAGGAATAGTGTGGCCAGCAGGACCAGAGAAGTGATCGTCCTCTTGTACTCGGTGCTGGTAAGGCTGCACCTCAAATCCTGTGTTTAAGGAAAATACGGTTCCATGTGTTCACAATGTCATTCCCGTACAAATATCTGAAAGTGTTCCCTCTATGGCATTGAATTTCAGCTTTTGCTCTGAATCCCAAGTGTTTAAGTTGGAAAAGAATCCTGTCTGAAATCATCCTGAATGATCCTGTGAAAAAAATGTGATTCTTGTCTGAATATGTGCTGACTTGCGTTATCTCCCCCTTTTGAGAAATCCCTAGTGCCCTCAGCCTGCTTCCATGGACGTATTTTCCTTTCTCCCGACACTTAGCTGTAGCTAGGAACCGTAAGAAAGCTTAAGCATAGGACTTGGCACACAACTTTCAACATGTGTTACTACAAGAAATAGCACAAATTAAATGGAGAATTATCTGCAAAAAGCAAGCTTTGCCACTGTGGGTGTATGGTAATAAGGATGGTTAGAATGGGACCTGTTCAATGTCCAGAGAGATCAGGAAAGGATGGGTAAGGAGAGAACGAAAAGCTCTTGTTTCTGGAGAGAAAGAAGGAAAGGAACATCAGCCATGCCCTGTGAGACTTCTCAGTATAAGGATTTACTTTAAGGTGAAACAAACATTTTAGAAACAAGATAATATTTGATAAAAAGATAAAATAGCTTTCACCTCCCAAGTGAACTGAGTAATAGTATGTACTGAACTTGTGTACTTGCAGGCAGAATATGCACGTTTTGCAGATGCAGACTGATTAATTTATAGTGCTTCAGATATCAGTGCTACTCCTCTCCAAGGGTCTAATCAAAACTCTCTGGAAATGAAAGAAAATATTCCTAGTGATTTCACTGGGTTTCAAATCAGTCACCAGAACCCAGTCCTCTTTCCCTCTGAAGCCAGTGAAAATGCTTCCAGTAATTTCAATGGGGAAAAACCCCTGGGATCTTAAGATATAAGTAGGAGAATGTAATGTTTCTACTATTTACAGTCTATGTTGCAGGCACAAGGCAGTATTTTCATCTTCATGTGATAATGCTGACCATCTTGAAGAGGTACAGTTCATGTAATTTTCCCTTGTACTTAATATTAAATGATGAGTGGGACTGCAGAAAAAACAGATTCCATCCTTTCCTTAGCAAGATCCTAATGTGCATTTATGTAACTCATAACACAAACTAGACTTGTACGTTTTTTCACCAAGTATCAAAATAATCCTGCATTATCTTATTTTCATATTTAAAACTAAATCTATGACTTTTGACATTTGGGGATTTTCCTCACAGTTGAGTGGGCATGTGTGAGGCGCACAGCTGAACCAACACAAATGAGAACTGTGAAGAGTTATGCCAAATTACACCATGTTCTTGTGAAATGGAAAGCTCATGAACGAACGGGTTCATCTTGCTATCAACATGATAGAGAGAAAGGAGTAAAACAGTGAATTTGGGGTAGCAGTTCTGATTTTACAGAGGTAAGCTTTTCAGTAGATGGAATTTATAAAGGCCAATATGATGGGTCTGATCCTGCAACTCTAATTGAAGCAAATAATTCCACTGAAAATAAAGTAGGGTTATTTGCATAGAGAAAGGCAAAAACATTGCATGGTAACTTCTGTGTTGAAATCTGTCTCTTGTTATCACAGCAAAAGCTCGATTCTAACAGTCACAAGGAAGAAAAAATGCCTGGGATGCTTCAGTTAGGTATAAAACGTAATCTTTTTTCAAAATGAACAGATGCAGCCCATTTCTATAAATGGCCTGTTGAAACAATACCCTTATGTACAATATACACTAGATGAAGGATCATTCTGGATATGGATAATTTTTGATAGATTTAATTGAAGAACACTTAATAAAAAGGGGGGGGTTACTACACGAGAATGAGGATATTATCTGGAGGGCATCAGTCTGATGAAAGGAGTATTAAAAAGCATTTAGGAAGATAGACAAGGAGAAGTAGTCGGCATTCAAATGAAGAACAACAGAAATAGAGATGTAAATTTGAATGTGAATACTAATAATTTAAAAAACTGAGATAGACTTGATTTTTTTAAGTTAATGTGTTATTCAGGATAATTCAAATTGAATTCTGTTTTAATAGCAACAAGGTCACAAGATCAAAGCAAAAGCATTTATTTGCAGTTATTATTTATTTTTAGAAGGTTTGAGGGACATAATATGATTCTTCATGATTGAAGGTGAAGGCTTGTTTGTTGCAACTAAGAATCACCCGTCATATTACTAATGAACCTATGCTCTTATTGAAAATACTGAAGCGAAAAACAAGCCAAATATTATGTTATAAACATCATAACGTACAATACAATAAAGATGAAGATTGTAAATAACTGAATTACAAGTCAAAGTGTAGTTTTCCTCTTGGAAGAAAATCAAGTCTGATCATTCACCAAGAACACCAAATAGAAATTCTTTGTAAACATGTAAAATTCACATGTTGCAGAAATAAACTGTATGGAGTTTAACACAGAATCACTTCTAGGCTAATTTGATCCTAACATTCAAATTAGAGGAAACCATGTTATTTATCTCCCTCTGTTCAAGAATTAAAAGTCCTTACCATATTTAGTTTGTATTTCTCTCAAAACAGGAGGCTAATAATCAGTGAGTTTCCCTGTACAGAAGCATGAACTAGGAGTTGGAAGATAGGAACTCAGACTGGAACATGTCTTTTCTCTCTTGCTTCCTGAGTGGCCTTGTAGAGATTGTTCTCACTTGACACCTTGGTTTTAAAGACTATTAACTACCTGACACTCAGCAATTTATTTATACATTTCTGTCACACCAAAAGAAGATTCCATCTTTATACACACAGTGGTTCAGAAAGACTTGAACTGCTGTCAAAGTAATGGTTTACCTCTGCTTTTTAAAATTTACTTTCTTTTGTACTAATTTTCTGATTCCCTATTTGTATCCTGAAATACTGAGCGGCTGCAAGGTGCAATACATGGAAAAGAAAAATGTATCTCAGTGGTTGTTGGATGCATTATCTGCTTGATCTACCTCAATCACAAAAATGCAGAGAAAGATGGGTGCTTTTTCAAAGCAGTACACAAGGATTAGATGTGTGGCTGCCGTTACTGTAAATGGACTGTGTAAATCTAAATCCCACACAGAGCTAAAAAACCGTAACTCTTGATAGCAGTATCTAATGCCATCATTTCTCTATAAATAAGGACGGCCAACTACTTATCTCATTTACGTTAATATATGTACAGAGTAATGCTTCTGACTTCTGGAATATACTTGGCAACAGACTGTACGCCCAAATGTTTTCCAAACAGATTTATATCTCAAAGCTTGAGACAAGACTTCCTGCAATGAGAGAATATGTTCAGATGGGAACACTGATATTTAAACAAAATTATAAAGATGTATTAAGAAATAAAAACAATAATGAGCTTGCTTCTGCCCCTCTTGAAGTTAATGGATACCTTCCCATGCTATTCAAGAGGAACATGATGAGAGTGGCTCACATGGTCTGAGAGAAGGAACTGATATTTAATAGAGACCTGTCAAATATTCAAGTTTTTAACTATTGGAAATAGTAACTAGTTGCAAATCAAATGCAGGGAAAAAGCTAGGGATGACACATAGGGGTCAAGCAGTACCTTAGAAATTTGGCCTTTTGGTTTTCTTAGGAAAATCCACATACATTTTGCCAAGTGAAAAATATCCACTTTCACGTGTTTAGTGTGAACGTATACTGTAACAGTAAGCTTTCCTGAAGATTCGTTGTGCCCTTACTACGTCGAGACCAGGGCAAGCAGAGCTTTTGCTACGGTACAGGATGAGACTGGGACAAGCCATAGGGGTCAGTTTGGGAGCCCAAACTGATAGAAAAGAGTCTTTCTCACCTATAGTCTCTGTGGGCTTCAGTTTGAAGGCAGAGAGATTTCTGATTCAATTTAGGTACAGTAGAGAGTAGAACTGAATGTGCAAGAACTTTGAAGTGAGCAGAACAAAACCAAGGAGGCGAACAGGACTTGCTGGACAGTGACGATAGCACAGGAATCAACAACCTGAAGAGATGAAACTGGGACAGGTTAAATGAAGAGACCTGGGCCAGTAAGTCTGAGGGTAAGAGAAAGGACAGGGACAGAAAGATGATGGAGCTTAGAACAGAACCCAGTTGATCTTTCTCTTCCAGCTGCCCAGTATTTGGTGAGCAGAGTATTCCAAACTTCTACTAGCACAGCCATTTCCCAGCCATCGTGAACTGTCAAAACATAAACATTTCTACGCAGTCTTTATGCAAGAGCAAAATATGCTATTATTATTTCACACAATCACATATCTTGAGGTTTGTTTTAATTATTTATCTAACCTTAGGTGTAGGTAAAATTAGAGCCTCTAGAGATTCAGAAAAAAATCTTGCTGCAGAGTTATAATGCAAACCTCTGGATTGTGTCATCTTCGCAGCAGCACATTGAAACCAACAGAAATGTTAGGTTGGATTTTAAGTAAAATATTCAACAAAGGCCAGTTCTATGCTTAGTAAAAGATCTAATATGGAAATCCACCAGTTACTTTTTGCTACAATTTGCAAAGCAAGTTATTCACAGTGGCTGGTATATTTTCACATTATAGCTTCAACCCTTTGCTTTTTATGCTGTGTGTTTTTTTTTTTTTCAATATATATGTTCCCATTGTAAAGTCCTTCATTTTAACATATATTTGCTTGCTCACTTCCACTTCTTTTCTTTCGCCTCCCTTCGCCATTTTCACCACTTTAATTTGCAAGGAATCCCATAAGAATGGTCTTATGGCCCTGGCTGACAGGGATATTTTGATCAAGACAGATCGTGCCTTCCAGACTCACTCCCTTAGGACTGAATCCAATGTCCTTTCATAACATATTCACATTTAACACGTACACAAATAAGAACCCTAACTACAGTCTAAAACGCTGGCCTCTCTCTGTGACATTTCCTTCTTGTTGTTGTCAGCTTCATTTCAACAATGCTAACCCAAAACTTCAGTCCTCTCATGCTACTTCTTTCCTCAGGTATTGGTACTATTGCCACCCTGCCTGTCAGTCAAGCCCACCACTTCAGAGGTCATTTTTCCCATAGACTGCTCTCCAGGATACCACAACCAGGCTATGTGCACATCTTCATTCTTTTTGAACACTAGTATTCAAGCAGTATTTAACAGTTTCAAGTAGTATTTACCTCTTGCTTCATAGCTAAAAATTTAAGGTAGTCCAACATCTTCCATTTTATTGTACTAAGCATCTTTTCACTTCTTTGTAACTAATCCAACCTTTCTCTAGCAAATCAACTATCTGGAATGCTATCGTGAAGATTCTTCTGCTGGTCCATTGTTTCAACCCACTGACTCCACCTGGCACCTCACAGTTGATTCTGGCACATAAAATGAAAGCTGCCTGTCTTTGCTATCAAGGTGCTTCACAACTCAGTTCCATTCTACCTGTTATCTCTTTACTGATGTCATCCCCCATTTCTCATCAGCCAAGGATTCACATCTCCTCTTTTCATTTTTCAGATTTCCAGACAAGTCATTTTATTTACTTTTGATCAGCTCCTACAAGCATTTATGTTGCTGTTGAAAACCTAGTTCATTGAGACAGACACTTTGCACTGCAAAATGTCCTTTGCTATCTGCTCCTTGCAGTTCAGGTGAGAACGTGTGGCTGTCAGAGGTACTTCTCTCCAGGACCTTGCACTTGACAATACTGGCTCTGAAGTCACTCCCACAGCCTGGCAGACACTGCTGGGGTGCTGAACATCCCTGAACATATTCTGGAATGACCCGTGTGTGCTGTCTTTGTATTTGAGAGAAATAATCCAACCCAAAATTATTGGTTTCACCAGACACAACCACATGCAGGTGGACAAAAGGCTACAAGCATATTCTATGTAGGTCAGCAACAGGTTATCAAAGAACTAAAGAAATCATCCCAGGTGTCACATTAGAAGAATATGAAGACCATAAAACATCCAGATACAATAAAGATACCTAATCTGAATGAAACACACACTGTTGACAATGACTGGAATCTGATTGGACTTTTAAGGGATGGAAAACTAATTACCAATTGAAAAAGTCCAATAGATAGAAGATAGTAATGTGTAGAAAAGTCAAATCTGATGCACTACATACCTAAGTAAGGAAATAATTATGGAGAGAGCTGTGAGTTGCAATTATTTAAATTTGTGCTCTTGGAATCTGACCCTCCTGATGTTTGTCTTTTAAGTAGTATGCAACACTAGGTTTGCTATTTGTCATGCTGTTAGCATGAGACATACAGGCTTGAATCTAGTCTGTGATTTAAAGTGATGGTGTTACTCAGGATACAAACTGGAAGAAGTTTCTGCATGCGTCAGTTAATATTGGCTAATTGGTAAGTGGCCAAGCCTGGAAATGATGTGTACAAAAATGCTACAATATTTTTGTTATCAGGTACCTGTGTTCTATGAAATAGAAATGAAGTGAACTTTCTATGATGAATTATAATCACCCATTTGGTACTGAAACAAAGCTGAATTTTATGTAAACATAGATCTTTTTACTTTCCTGGATAAAAAATTATGTAGTAAGTGAACTGAAACTATCCTAGAGAAAGATTTCTGCCTTATCTTTGCCATCAGCTGCTCTCCCTGTTCTTCCCCTTTTGGAAGGGTTTACTACGAAACTGAAGGTTCGTGTTTCTCTAAGAGAGTTACTGCTTATTTTGTCTTTGCATAATATCACCTTTTCTGGCTGAGAAGAATAACAATCTGAATATTAATTTTTACAAGTATTTATTTTGGCAGCAGTGGCAGCTGAATTTATCTGCTCTCTGCCCAGTGAAAAATGATTGTATTGAAACTGGATCAGTTGCCTGATGTAATTCAGCATATGAATGCACAGAGTTATGTCTGTACTACAAGGCAGGAGGGCAGTGGCAGAAACGAGCAGCCTGAGTGGGAACTGTTTAAGAAAGCAAACACCCCAGAAATGTGTATGGATCCATTGCCTCAGCCTCTGATTTTCATATTACACCTTCATAGTTTTATCTTCTTGTAGTCATTTGTGCTTACGCAAAATCAATGTAAAAGATTGTCTAACCGGAATAGCAATGTTTTAGACCTTATTGTCGGAAGTGGAAACGAGCACTTGAGCTGCACGGCAGTGCGGAGTCAGGGCTCTGACAACATAGTTTGATAATACACAGCATGCAGAGACAATAGCAGTCTAAACAATATCCCTGTTGTCCCCTAATGATTTTCTAAAGCTGATTCAATCCAGTAGCTGCATCAGCACATGTCAGGGTGGCACTGAGGACAGAGATGGGCAGAGGTGACAAACCACGGTCAGGAAAGGATGAGGACTGCTTCAGCAGCTACATATTGGCAAATCTTGGTCTGGTTACTTGCTGTGTTAGATTAAAATCCAGTAGCTGATTTACTGTCACTTGCGTTGTCCCACTGTTCTGATAGTCACATCCTCAAAGCAAGAGTACCTGATGCTGTGAGTCAGCTTCTGAACTGCATTTGTATCTACAAAATGGGTGCTGCTGACAGAAACTTCGATTTGGAAGGAGGAAAGGAGATAGGAAACTACAGAACAGCTTAGTCAGAAGTAGAAGAGAAGCTTCTCCTATCATTGTCAGATCCATTTTAGGAAGTTGCTTCCCATGCCTTTTGTTGCTACCCAAGCAGTTATTCAACACCTCTTTACTACTTTGTTTTCCGGTGATAACCATAAGGAATTTGGACTTCAGTCATAAATGAAAAATGTCACAGTAAGAAAAATCTATGAAATTACAACATATTAGGAAACAGATATCTTTACGTTTAAAATCAGCTAGTAGAATACAGTAAGCTATGTAAGACGAACTGAAACTTAATATACCTGCAACAACTTAGCTGATTCATTCAAGAAATCCTCCATGTTCTGATTTTCAGGGTTAAATTTGTTAAGCTGTTGGACTATTATTGCAATATGTTTTCCATGGCTGACCATCTTCACCATGGAGAATCCTATAAATATAGTAAATCATTAATTTTTCATGCCCCCTTCAGTTGTAGCATAATGTATGTTGATAGGCTCATAGAAAATATATACTGCAGTAATGTAGAAGAGAACATTTAGGTCAAGCTCTCAAAATCACAGTTACTCAGAACAGCTAACAGGAGAAATGAGAATACAGTACAAACATCAATAAAATACAAGGCATAATTACACATTTCTTATTCTGCAAATGTCTCAAATATCCTTAGGATGATATCTGAAATGGTTTTTGTACCAGGTTATTTGACAAAATATAATTGAAGATAATACTAAAGAAAAGCATTAATTTTTGCATGTGTGCTATCCTGGTAATATTTAATAACTTGCTCTTCCCAGTGAGATGCAACTGAAAGCAAAATTTTACTCTTAAATCTTATCACATATTGCTATTAACAGCCTATTTTTTCCAAAGCAACAAAAGCATAGGAACAGAGAGGAATTATAAGGAAGCAATGAGCCAGTGTTGGTCCCCAAGATGGGCAACGATTGCAACACATCAGCAGTCTAGGCCACCGTCAAGGTTTTTGAAGGCACAGCACTTCGGTACTTTCTATGCTTGATGCTTTGTTTGTGAAATGACTGGGTTACATCTGTTCCAAATGATGTCTTACATGCATGAGAGTTTGCAGAACTGGATACCTGGATTTTAATGTTCACGTGACAAGAACTATAATTCATTTGCTTATACACATGCACATGCTGTTGTGTCTGAAAGGCCAATGATAGTAATGATCAGAGCTCTAAGTCATTAATCTGATTTAACAATGGGAAAAAATGAGCATGGAAGTAATTTTCCCTGGGGACATGAAAATATATTTCTGAAAATCTTTCCTGCATTTTAGATATCATTGTATTCTGATGTTAGAAAAAATGCTTGATTGAGATGATTCACTGTGGTAAAGAAAATTCATTTCTTGTTTTAAAGGGATATCATAACATTTTCAGTTACAGTGGTTTTATGCCTTTCAGCACTATCGCACTCAATAATAATTGTCTGAATAGCACTTTTAATTACTAATCTCAAACTGCTGAAGAAACAGTTTGTGTTTATGCTCAGCATATGCATATAGTTACCTGGTATAATCAAGATAAACTGTCCAATTTCAAAATAAAGAGTCCAAAAAAACCAGGGTTGGATCATGACAAGGGATGGCAAATAAAGAGAGAGGTGCTGCTGTGTCTGTCGCAGAAGGAATCCCTGTTTCTCCACTCCTCTGAGAAACATGATCTATTTATCTGTACCTGCCAAGGTTCTTACACTCACAAGGGATTTTGGATAAGGGAGAGAGAAATACCTCTGTACTCATTCAGGCTGGATTGTAATTCTGGCTCCAACAGCTCTCCCAGTGACAAATATCTTTTCTTCCAGCATAGTAGTTTGAGCTCTCATGCTCTGTACATGCTGATATTCACCCCTTTCCTCCCAATAATAAACATTAAAACAAAAAAAATTGAATATGAACGCTAAGACATATAGTAATACATTGAGAACTCTGGACATACAAGGGTTCTTAACAGAAAGAACTTCACTTGTGATTATATTTAAACAAACTGCTATTATTATCATCCATGTTTTAAAACAGACACATCAGGAATAAAATGTTCTGTGTTATGACATGCATCCCTATTTCCACAAAGCCATTTATAATATTCGAATTGCTATGTATAAAAAGATACACATTTATGCTATGTACAAAATGGTAGAAATTTTCTTCCATTATAAGATGTAGAATTTCAGTTAAAGTAGGTAAGAACCTGACTTAGCTTTATTTTACAATGGAGTTTGGAGATATTTTGAAAGCAATTATTAATACATAGGATAAGACTGGCCACAATTGTAGGGACTGGTTTCAATGACCTGAAAGATTCCTTCAGGTTTTACATTTGTTGCTATGCTCCTGGCCTAGAAAGACTGCGATTGCATTTCCTCTCATGAAACCCGTCGTTATTAAAGAGAGGGCTGAACTAAGCCTCTCTGCAAAATTCAGCTAGATCAAGTAGCTGCTGCTCAAAATGGAACAGGTGTTTTCCCCAGATGTGTGCTAGAAAAAGAGCCACTGAATGCAGGGTACACTTATCCTAATAGTTACATCCCGTCATTCACATTTAGTCTGGACTTTTCTGCATCACTGACTGTCACCTGTGCTTAGCAGAGAGCAGTTCTGGACACAGATCCTCTGTTTAGCAGATTCCTCCCTTAAGGCAGCAAATCATCAGATGGAAAACACTCACCCTGAGCAGCTATAGCTGGAATCTTATGTTTGTTTTTAACTTGTGTATATTTTGATGTTCTGCATACTGTCATGGTTTAACCCGAGCTAGCAATACGACCACGATAGCCACTCGCTCTCAGACCAGAGCAATTAAAAACGTGAGTGCTGTGCCGGGGTGTTAACTCTTGTTATCAAACTAAGTCCAAATAATGAGCATGCTAGCTATGAAAAAGAAAGGTTTCTAACTGCATGAAGAAAATTAACTCATTTTCAGTCAAACCAGCACACATACCTACTGCAGTATTTTTTTAATCAAATGCCTTGTGGAAGGAACTTTACAATCAAATATCCATTGTACAAAACCTTGTAGCTAGTAAGTTTTGTTGTATTTACCAGACAGAGAAGCCAAACGATACCAAGGCAGGCTTCTTGCCCCAAGTCACAACAGTTAATGAAAACTCTGGGAGCAAAGACCAACGATCCTGTCTACAGTAGGGAATAGGCCCCGCTAGTCTTTTATACCAGATTTATAGACACCTAATAAAGGAGTGAAGTAGTTATAAGCATGCCCAGAGCTCCTGACACTTTCTGCATGCCACACACATCAAGCATTTTTCCCAGTTTTTGGCTTTAAAGATGTCACATACCACTACGGCTCCTTCGCTGCCAGCGGGGGCCGGTGAGGCCGCAAGGGTTTGACCCCCGGGGCGGGCGCCGCCGCCGCCTGAGGTAAATGCGCGAGCGCGCAGCGGCCCCTGCCCCGCGGGCGGCCCCTCCGCCCGGCGCTGCCCGCTCCCGTACCTGGCTGTTCCCGCCAGCCCGGGCGGCCGCCTGCGTCCCCGCCGGAGCCCGGCACCCGTCTCTCTAACGCCGGGCGACCCTCCGTCCGCTGAGATCCCACTGCGGGCGCCGGCGGCTCGGCCTGGCCCGGCGCGGTTGCTAAGGAGCGCGGGGGCTGCTGGGAGCTGTAGTTCTGCCGCGCTCCCGCCGTCGTGTTGCGGAACGGCCCGATCGGGGGCGAAGAACTACCCATCCGGGAACAAAGATGGCGGCGATTGTTTGCCGCCGTTGCCAAGCAACTCGTTCCGCCCCTCCTCGTTTTTTCCCCTCGTGGGCCGCTAGAAATCAATCAGCCGATTAGCAAGCGCTCGGGTAGGGCTGCCTGTCACAGGAAGAGGCCTGCCATCCTAAAGCGGACACGCTCGGCTTTGCCCACGCATAAGACTACAAGTCCCGGCATCCCCCGCGCCACGGCGCCTTGCACAGTGCCTCCTGCTGCGAGGCGGGGCATGCCGGGGCGCGTAGTCTCTCCTCCCCCTGCCCGTGTTACGCAAATGAGCAGCCGAGCGGGCGGGGAGAGTCCACCGAGGGGCCGCCCCCCGCCGCCATCCGATTGGTCGCGGGCGCGGGAGCCGGCGGGGAGGGGGCGCGTAGGCCCGCCTCTGCGCATGCGCCGCGGGCGCGCCGCTGCCGGCCGCGCAATGTTTTGGGGACTGACAGCGGCGCGCGGAGCCCTCGGTGCGCACCGGCGTTGGCGCTGAGGAGCGCGCCGTGCCCGCGCTCCGCCGCGGTCCGAGGTCCGTGCCCTGGGGAGGAGGAGGAGGAGGAGGACGCGAGCGGCGGAGGACGAGGACGCGGCGGCTGCGGCGACCCAGGGGAGCCTCCCGGCGAGGGGCAGGACTCGCACCGGTCCCCCGAGCGGCGCGGGCGGGGAGCCGGCAGCCCCTGTGGCAGCGGCAGGCGGCGGCGGCCGGGAGGCAGCGGCCGCGGGGATGATGAACAGGTTCAGAAAGTGGCTCTACAAACCCAAGGTGAGCGCTGAGGAGCTGCCGGCGCCGGGTGGCCGCCGCTGCCCGGCTGCACCTGGGCTCGCCTCGCCCCGGGGTCACCCTCACCCCGCGGTCTGGAAGTTGAGGCGCGGCGGGGAAAACGCGGAGCCGGGCGGGGGGAACGCGGAGCCGGGCGCGCAGCCGCGGGGCTGGCGGCCGCGGGTCGTTTCGCGCCGGTACCTCCGCCGGGAGCCGCCGCCGCGGAGGTGGCGGGAGGTCGGCGCGGAGCGGGGGTCGCTCCGCTTGTTTTCGGACGTGTCCCGCCGGGCACGGTCTGCGGCGGTTCCGCGGGCGCGCTCGGGCTGTGCGTGGTACCGGTGCGGGCGAACGGCGCTTCCCGGCGTGCGCGGAGCGGCCGGCGCTGCGGGGGGAGACATGACAAAGCAGAGTGCCGTGGGGCCGCGCGGACCTGCCCGCAGCGCGGCCCGGGGCGGGCGCGGGGCTCTGCCCGGCTCCCGGGGGAGGCGCCGGAGGGGCTGCGGAGCGGCCGGGGGGCAGCGCAGGTCGGGGGCGGCCGTGCCTGGGCAGCCNCTCTGCCCGGCTCCCGGGGGAGGCGACGGAGGGGCTGCGGAGCGGCCGGGGGGCAGCGCCGGTCGGGGGCGGCCGTGCCTGGGCAGCCCGGCGGGGCTGGGCTCCGGGCGGCTCTTCTCTGTGCTTTGCGTGTAGCCCGAACCCGGAGAGACACGGCTCAGGTGCTGCTGTTTTAATGCCATCTGCGCACACCGGAGAACTTTTTAAGTAAAAAAAAAAAGAAGATGTTGGATGGTGCTCTGTAGGTGTGTATTTTCTGCCCTTTTCTTCTCGCTTTGGAATTCTTGGCAGGAGTCCAAGAATCATAGCTGGCTTTGTAATAAAATTATCATCTTCTGGCACGAGTTAAATAACAACTGTCTGGAGAGTGATCTTGTCTCGCATGTGATGTTCAGATCGCGTATGAAGGGCATGGCTGATTTTTGAACATCTACGGCGTCCTTTTTTTGTCCAGGCATTGCAGCAGTCAGTAGAGTTATTCACTTTATGAAGTACTTGATTTAATTTTTGTCCCTGTCTTTCGTTACCACCCTTTTTTTCTTATGTTTTAATTTCAGTAGTAGTGTTAAGACTCGTTTTTTTGTGAATCTTCCGTGCACACAGTTCTTCCACTCAAATGACAGCCAGTATGTTGGGGTTTAAAAAAAAAAAAAAAAAAAAAGTCGAGGTGATTCTGCAAAATAAAAGTTCAGCCTGTGCTGGCTTTATGGATTTTGTGTGTAGTCGTAGCCCTGATGGGGACTGCTGATGAACACATACTTCTCTGATATTGCTGGTAATAACTGAGAGCAACATAATTTAGAGATTAAGTAACTGAAAATACAGTAACAAATTGCAGGTAGCTTTCAATAAACTTTATTTGTTTATGCTGTGTACCAAGGAATAACTAAGAGAGAAGCAGTTCATGGACAAAAAGAAATATTCATAATCTTAAATGCAGAAGAAATTGCAAATATAGCTTTTGCCACTGATTTTAATAAAAACTATTTAGATTTTACATTAATTTTCTTCCTAATGGAGATTTTTTTTTATTAGAAAACTTACTTATTAATATACCGTTCCTGTGTTGTATGCTGTTATGTTCAGCATCTAAGGTCTGTATCAAACAGCACATGCTTACATTTCTGTGGGACTTTTCTGTGGTAAAGGAGCTTTCCAAGCCTGTAACATCTATTACTCTTAGTCTCAAACCACAGTGTGTCCTTTTTGCTGTACATTTATATTTCTTTGTGAATTGTTTTTGTTACATTCAGTAGCTTACTACATGGGTTTTTTTTGTACTTGTATTCAGAATAGGCTACTGGCAAACTGTAATAGTGTGTGTTCCTTCAGAAACTGGCATTTTTTCTGATGTGCCTGCTGAATTGGTATGGATAATATAATTTCACAGAAGTTTGAATAGCACTTTTCTGGTAGAAAGTAAGATGGAGGAGCTCACATTTACAGACTAATTTTCCTGGTTATATTTGCTTTCCTGTTTCATCAAAGATTCCTTCCTGTAAGGTTCGTGGGTTCCACAGTCTATTTTGAACTGGTTTTGAGTATAATGTATTTTGAAAATGGCTTTTTTAAAAATATTTGTTCTGATGGGGGCTGTCACCAGTAGTGACTTTATGTTGCTTAGTTATAAACCTCTGATAGGTATTACAGGTGCCAGGTGCATTTCAGCAGTTAGACTTTGCTGCTGCCAGTGATGGGTAATGCTTCTTTTGAAGTATTTCAGATCCTGCTATCATATAATAGGACTTCTGCACGGCAGCAGATTTTGATGGTACTGGGCATTTGGCCTATGGCTCTGATTGCTGTTCAGAGATGCTTTTGAAGGCACAGGGGGATGACATCAGAGTGCAGCAAATTCACAGTACAGCCCATTCAGAAACCTGAATATATGGTTTAGCTCAATCCCAGGGGAGCTATTAAACAATTCTTCCTAAAAAAAAAACAAAACCCAACCCCAAAATACGTAAATTAATTCAGCTTAATCTTTGTAAAGGGGGGAGGCACGGAAATGGAATAGAATAGATATTGCTTGACAAGATGGAATTACAAAACTACTACTGTAAGATGCAGGGACCTACATCTAGACAGATATTTACCTGATAACAGCTGCATCTCTGTTTGAACACATCAAGGATGAGGGACAAAGTGTGGGTGCAGGAAATGGGATGGGGGACAAAATGCGGGTGCAGGAAGTGGGATGGGGGGCAAAATGTGTGTGCAGGAACTGGGAAGTCTTGACTAATGTCAGGAGAATGTCCCAGCTTTCCTGGCTCCTTGTGCAGCCACTGCTCTTCCTGTCCACCCTACTCGTCAGGTATGCTGATATACCAGATTTTAATAACCCGCATCAAATGCCAATAGCAGAGGGAACCAGAGAATGAAATAAATAGCAGTGACGTGATCTGTATAGGTGGTAGGAGGCACTTTTAACTGATGTATTAGAGAGAGAGCTGAGATTTTGTTTCCAGCCTCCTGTACCACTTCAGCTGTTATTTAATTTTTAAAATATTTTCTGTAAGATGTGTTTTCCTTCTGGGAACTGTGGATTCAATGCGTTAAGTTTTTGGTGTTGGTGTTTGCTTTTGAACCAGGAGAAAATGTGAAGCAGGGATTTGAAGCCATAGTGTTCTTGGGTTGCAGCATAGTGGTGGAATAATTAGTGTTTGACCCCCTCTGGACACTGCAGGCTTCCCAGGCACAGCCACCTTTCTGAGACAAAGGATGGTCCCTTCTAAATCAAAATATTTATATGCACAGATATAATAGAAATATTTCCTGTCGTGTCAGGGAATTTCCGATCGTGTACCTTCTGCTGCTGGAGCATTCCACAGGTGTCAGGTCAGAACCTGCTCCCAGGCAGATCTGAGCAGCCCGCAAAAATATGGAACTGGACTAGTTTTGCAGAGTTCCGAAATGAATTCGATATCCAAAGTATTCGGAGTAGTTTCTGTGAATGTTGCTGCTTAAATCTAGAGACCAGCTTGAAAAAAGTGGGGGTAAGTAGCTCGCCGGGGTAGCTCTTTTGAATTGAGCTCCAGTTTATTGATATTTTGAAAGAACTGTTTAGTGTTTGATAGGGAAAAACAAGTCTGTCTCTTACCACAGCTTCAAGATGTTTTTAATCTGTTTAGCATAAGAGGCTGAAACATCTTCAGAGTATGTTTATTTTTCATTTTTTAATTTTAAACAAGATTGCTGATTTTGTGTTTACATCTATCAATCTGAATAAATTTTTACCTGGGGAACAAAATCCAAGGAACGTGTTTTTTCCGTGAGACTTTACCTTCTTTTTTTGATATTTATTTCAGTTGTGCATTCACTAAGCTCATTTCTTGCTCCTAGCTTCTTTTTTTGTAGTAAAAGTATGCAAGCTTCTTGTGGTAAATGTTGGAGAATTTCTTGTGTTGCTGTAATTCCCACAAAACTCATAGTCAGTGGTAGATCTAAAGATACTGCTTTGTGAATACTTTGTCCCACTTAAATGATGCTCACAAGGCTTGCATAAGCCTGGAGGTTTTGTATACGTTTTTGGATTTTTTGTGTGTGGTGCTGCTGTTTTGTTTTGTTTTAACACCCGTATTCTCTAAGATTACCCAAGTACAGCTGTGCCATTAGTGCCTGTTTTAAATAAAAGGCTGCATAACTCACATGGAGCTGTGAAGCGCTCCTGGAGCGCTCGGGTATGCTGAGAATTGCAGATGCTGTCTTCCTGAGTATTTGTTCTAAAATACTTCTCACGGGTTTCTTTTTTAAATCTGATGGTTACTTTCTGCAGCTGGATTAGCAGATACATCTTCAAGACAAGAGGTTCTTGCTGCCTGTTAACACGGTGGTGCTCTCTGGTCAGAAATAACATTTAGGGATAAGTGGAATGGCTGGCACTTGCAGAAGGCTCATTTCTGTGTTTGTGCATACTGCTTTTCTGTAACTTTTTAAGGGTCATCTTACTAAGCTACATTTTATGAAAGTAAGCCATAGCTAGTAATAATTGTTGTTAATAATAGTTGTTAAAGGACTTTTAACAAAAGATAGGTATGCTAATTGAAAAAAAAAAAGACTTAAACCAAGATAGTAAATGGGTATATTGGAAGAAGATCTCATGCAAGTAAGAGGGAGAGAGAACATTCCTAAAGGATCAAGAGAAATCCCCTAAAGTAGAAAAGTGAGAACCAATGGCAAAAAAAAGAAAAAAAAGAAAAAAATCAAATGACCTCTGGGAGCTTCCGCATTACTTTGTACAAAGACAAGTGCTTAAAAAAAAGAAAAACAAGTCCTGGGTGAGTGCTGAACATCAAAAGCTGCATGTAAGGTAATTTTTCTCAGCAGTGTTGCCAGAGTTGCTTAGTGGCAGAGCTGACTCAAAGAAGTAAAATACAGGAAATAAAATAGGAAATAGTTAAATTTTTTTTTCCTTTTTATTTTTTTTTTTTAAGGAAGAGAAGAAATATGTCTGTAGGAATTTTTAGAAGAAAAAAATTGATTGCAAGTAGAAAAAAGAGGCAGGGTTTTTTAAAGATTAATAGAAGTTTGAACTTCAGAAGAATGGAAGATAGTAAAAAAATTGCACAGTCAACTATGCCCTTAACATACTGCAAAGAGTCTTTTTAAAGTTGGGTCAGTAGAATGAAATTCAGGAAGAGGGAGAATTATTTTAAGTGGTGTTTTAATGGATGGAAATGGTTAGAAATGAAATAGGACAAAGCTGCTGGAGTAGCCAAGCAACTATTGAGACTATTTTTGGAGTAGTGAATGAAAAAGGATGATTTTACAGAGTGATAGGTAGAAAGCAGTTAGCATCTTATTTTAGCTCTGATTTCCAAACCTTGAAAGTGAAGGGTTTGCTCTTCACAGAGGAAAATCAGAGCGAGTTCAGTCTCAGGAAAAATGTTTTAGCGAAAACTACTTGAATGAAGAGTGAAGAGAGAGGTAAATGCTACTTGTAGCATGAAACTTCTTTTTCTTGGTGCCGTAGAGTAATCAAAGCCTTTGGGCACAGCAGTTTATGAACAAAACTTATTATTTAATGCAGTATTTATATTAAAGTCTAATGACTTTCGAAGACAGAAGAATGAGGAGTTTTTCTTTCTTGGGGAAACAGCAGTTACTGGGTTTTTTGGAAATCTTTGCTGTTTTCATGATTAGCTCTTTGATCTCAATTATCTGTGTAATTATTCTTGTTGCTACTGTCTGATCAGAGGCTGCAGCTATTGAACATTAATCAGTGTTATTGATAACAATCCTGAGGAAGGCCACTTATGAATCATCATACATTATTCAGTTTTAGAGTTTTGCATACTGAATAGCTTCATTTTAGAAGCACCATCTAGTGGTTCAAACACTAATGTGGAAAATAATAATTCTTTGCTGATTTATTGTAGCTCTGCAGCTGACTGAAGAGAATTACCTACAGTCATACTGTTTCTTAGCCGTGATTTTACCTGTATCTGAAAAATGGAAGCAGATAACTTGCAGCTGTCTATTAAGATAATAACTTGGCTGTTCTAAATTACTGTGATGCAAGAGAAATACACACACCTTGCGAAATTATTTTTGATGTGGATTGCTGTGAGCAGAGTCGTAGTATATCAGATCAAAGGTCCATCAGCCTGGTGTGATGTCTGGTGGTTATCTCTTTCTCTGTGTGCTGGAACAGATGCCTAAGGAAAAAAGATGAGATGAATAGAAACTGATATTTCCCCTGGGCCTTTTTTTTTTTTAAACGTATGGTATGCAGCATAGGAGTTTGCTGAGCTGCAGATTGTACCCTTATAATGCAATAGTTTATGAACATTTTTCCTTAAAATGTCTAATCATTTTTCTGTTCATTTGTACTTCTGGTCTCCATGATGACTGTTGGCTTCTCAGAACTTAAAGCTGAGTTTCGTTCTAGTGAAGTAAGCGTTTTCTTTATAGGCTTTCCCAAGCAGCCATTGGTGTGACCCTTGTCCTGCAGACTCTGCTGCTCTTCCCCTTGGAAACTTGATTTGCATGTTTAGATTCTGTTCCTCTCTACCCCCCCCCCCATAGTGGTACTTGACAGAATTCAGAAAAAAATACTTTTTAAAGATCACAATGCATTCTTCCTAGGTTATTTTAGAATGACAAAACAAAACGAAAAAAACCCACCAAAATACCCTCTGTTTGGGACCACAGAAGAATATTTGCTTACTGAACAACAACGCAAATACTTTTGACGTGCTTCATTTAGCTGCTTTAATAGTTATGATCATCTACTTTCCTGGCAGTAGTGCTAGCAGCATTCGTTTAAATTAATTCAGTAAAGCCTCTATAAAATAATGATGTTAAAAATAAATTAATTGAAGGTTGAGTCTGTTCGTTTGGCTCATGTTTGAAGACTGACCAACCTTTCCAGTGCATGTGAAAGAGCAGGTTTATCCAGCTTGGTCGTTTTACTGGAGGATGCTGCTAAATTGGAGTCTGTCTTACCTGTTCTCAGCTTGAGTCTTTGTTTTCATCTTGAAAGTACAAAATATTCCAATTCCCTATTCTATCTAAAATTACAAGCTGGGAATTGTTGGTACAGTGGCCATGTGCCCCCCGCTTGCATTGGGGAGGTGAACTGCTGCATTCTCTGGTAGCAGAAGCCCTTCAATCCTATAAACTCCAGCTATCTGTAAGTCAACTGAAGCAAAGCACTTAAGCCAGGTCTAATGGATGGTTTAGTGTAACAGAATATATTTTTCTTTTGAGGGAGTGTCAGCTGCTTGCTATTTAAAAACCGATGAGTGACGAAAGTTGTAATATGTTTTATAGAGATCTAGATTTAGGATGTAGGAAAGAGTTTTTTGGGGAGATAGAATGTTTGGGCAACTTAAAGATACAGCCTTCCTGTCTGAACATAGCTTTCTGCTGTAACTGGAAGGTCTTTATTGATTTTTGGTGGCATGGGTCAGATTTATTACATCTTGTCTGTGTATTGCTGTTCTGCCCTGCAGGCTGTAGGATTTTCCACCTTTTTCCCCAGTAGTCGGTGATTTTTCTGCATTCTTTCCTCAGGCCTCTAGCCTGGCAATTCTCCTTGGTCTTTCTGATCCCATCGATGGTGGTTCTTACTCTGATTCTTCTACATTCACCACCCTCTTCTCCCTTTAGTGTTATTGCTTTTGATCCTGTTTAGGACTAAGATGCCCTGAAAGGCCGATTGAGAGGAACTGAGTTGTAAAAGGATTCCGCACGAGGCTGTGGAAGTGTGTGACAATCGCCAGCAAGGCCAGTTGACCTCTGGGAGCGTCACGTAGGGACTGACACCGCTTTGCTCTGTCTTTGTGGGCAATAAGCTCGTTTTGCTTTTCTCTCACAGGGCCTTTATTCATAGCTGGTAGCCATTCAGAGTGAGTAACGTGAGTGAGCATCATGTCAGTTCCATGTGCACCGCGGTGGGTGAGTGAAGGGAAGGAAAGCGAATGGCGAAGAGGACGCTGAAGGGGAAACAGGTGAAGAAGGCAGGGTGGAAGAAAAAGCTCGGCATAAAAATGTATGAAACATCATTTGAGGAAGGAAAAAGGGAGGATTACTCTCCCGCTCTTTCAAAATGCCTGCTCTTTATTTTCAAATGGGACACAGGTTAGTTTGAATTGGGGTTATGTTTATGCTGAAATGTGTTAATTCCTGCCATTGACTGGCACCTTGATCTCTGAGAATTATAGGTGGTTGAAGCTAAACTAACCAGATGCTCTGGGTGTTCTGCATTTCTGCTTTGCATTCTTCTAATTCTCACCTTCCTTTGTCAACCTTTTAATGTAGGAAGTGTTTCCTGACACTCCGAGGTTTATTCAGGTTGCTTCCTGCCATGAAAGGAGCTGAGCGTGGATGGGGTCATGCGTGTATGACTATAAGCATCTTTTGGATGTTTGTCATCTAGGAATCTTTTTTTGGGAATGGTATAGCCTCTCATATCAGGGCCTTTTTCTCTAATTCTCCTTCTGTAAGCACTAATCTCCTGGCAGAAATGTCACCTTCCTGAGTCCAGTTGCTGGAATCTGTGTGCCCTTACCATACAAATGAGAACACATCAGCAAGCTGCCTGTAAATCATGCCACATGCTCTCAATACACTGTCTGCTTTTACTTTGTTTTTAAGATTTGTATATACAGAGTGCCTGTGCTGCTGAACATATTATTTAGTGTTTTTTAAAAGTATTTTTTATGAAGCTGGACTAGTGTATCTAGAATCACAGAATGTCCTGAGTTGGAAGGGACCCACAAGGATCATTCAGTCCAGCTCCTGTCCCTGCATGTGACAACCCCACAGTTCACACCGTGTGTCTGAGGACGTTGTCCAGTCTCTTCTTGAACACTGTCAGGTTGGGGCTGTGACACCTCCCTGGGGAGCCTGTTCCAGTGTCCAGCACCCTCTGGGGGAAGAACCTTTTCCTCACGTCCAACCTGAACCTCCCCTGGTGCTTCCACTGATGATGTAATTTTTATTTTTTTTTCCGCTGTATTTCAAGAAGAAGATCCCTGCTCAACCAAGTTGGCTTTTTGCCTCGCCTGCTAAATTTTCGGCATTTTTGAACGGCCTGGTCATGTGCGTTTTTTTGGTTGTACTTAGAAAACGACCAACACTGAATGACCCCAACACCTTCAAAAGCTTCTTGCCGGGAAATCTTACTAAGTGCTCTGAGCAGCTTGGAATCTGTTCTCCTCATATTAAGTGTTAAGGTCTTGCTGGAAGATGATCTATTCAACAGCCTTAGAAAATACCTTGGATTGAAACGATGTCATTTTATGGTACAAGATGGATGGAAGCCCTTGGAGAATAAGGAAGAGTTAATATGATGTAAGGAGTAGGAAACAATGTCAAGGGCCATCAGACAAATCAGATATTGAACCCATGCTTTAATTTGCTTTGTATTTTAAATAATCTTGTGGGTCCTCACTGAGGCATAGGAGATGAAGTGGAAATGGTAACTAGGGTTTTCTGTGTCCCTTGGTGGTGACTGGTGCATGTTCCTCCTCGAACATGGTAGTTGTGTGGTTATGTGAGCACAGATCTGTAAGGGCATATGGTGCCCTGGGTACAACATATTGCATTCTTGCAAGTGTACGCATGGGCTCCGTCGTGTGGTTGTGAAGAATCAGTAGATACTTCGGCATTAATTTTTCTGTGAGTTTGTTCCTGTTTGATAGGTCTGCTTCTGGTCGTGAGGCTGGCCAGATCAGGAGGTCTGCTTTGGAGGCTGAAGGCAGCAGTGGGTTTTTCAGGGAATGATCTTCCTGTGCATCTCACAGCTATCTTAGAATTTTTGTATAAAGTTGAGCATAAGAATGTCATGATCAGCAGCAAATAATTGGAAGCGGTCAGATTGTTTGATGTGCCTTGTGTTAAAAAGTGCCTGTTGTTTACTGACAGGCATTCTCTGGTGTAATGGTTATTTTGGCTAATACTTTCTTTATATTGAAGTGGTTATTGAGCATTTTCTTCAGAACTGTTGTGTTCATGTTAGAGAGTCTGGTTTCAGATATCCCGGGAGTGTTTTGGAGGTATTCTATGGAAGGGCATTGTTTGTAGTTCCACTGTATTTTGATATTTTTTTTCGAATTGCTTTGTCTAAGCAGTTTATTGAGTATGTTTGTGGAGGACAAATTATATCCAGAGCAAACGTTCTCAGTTTCAGTAAGACTGTTTTTTGATTTTGTGTGGTTTTCCTTAGGCTGTATGATATCTGTGTCCAAAAGTTTTGTTCACTGTTTGTGGTGGCTTCTGTTTCCCTACCAAAGATGTTACTTCCTCCTGGAATCTTTGGGGAGTTTTGTTACGGACTTGCTACAATTTTTTTTTCCATATTGATTTCAGTCAGGACAGTTGACAAATACTGTACCTGATAGTAGTGGTGACAGTAGGAAGACGGGTACTGAGGCAGAAAGGCTTTTTTTCTCCACTTCTCTCAATAGAAGAGCCAAGGAAGTAAGGCTTATTTGGCATTTATCTTTATTTTAGAGCATATATTCCCTTGACACTTTAATTTCTTTGTCCAGTTACTTTTTAAGGTATATTTTCTCAATTATTTGTCCACAGTATTTCCTTTGACAATTAGTTTCTTTAAGAAAGCCTTAGCTTTAGGTTGTCTCTATTATTCAGTTGATTTCTTCTTGTCCTATTGAACTTTGAGAGTTACTCTTTACGCTCTCACAGTAGACGGTGCTGTGTATAGCTGATGACAAGAAATGAGTAAGTAAATGGTAAAATAACTCCCACCTCTGAATTTTAAAGTATTTTTAGGTATGGAACCGGGATGCAATTTGTTCAAAAATGAATGCATCTTTAAAAAGCATAGCATGCTTTTCAGTATAAAAAAGTAAAATAATTTTTTTACTCTATATTAGAAATGTTCCGTTAATTTCTTGATAAAATGTGTATATCAATCTATATGTGCATATGTATATATACATATACACACACATAATCTACTGTTCTGTTGCGAAGAAATAAATGTAGGTGAATTGGAGATGCCTAGTTGCTTTTGTTTCCGGCATGAAATAAAGAGGTAGTCCATTGTTTAAATTCACCTGACTCAGTTGTTGCTTAATAAGCTTTTTGGTTAATTTAGGAGAAATGTATATCTGACAGATATTCATGCTTTTTGAAAAAATATAATCTGTGTAAGACTGTCATAAATAATACTTCATGAGTGCTCCTGAAGAGCTAATAGGTGACAACCTTTCTCCTGGAAACATTGGTTTTAGTGTAAGAAAGAGAAGCACATTCTTTGCTGAAGCCCAGAGTCGTTTGTTATCAGCCAGGTCAAGCAATGAAATGCTGTGAGGTTGGTTCAAGCTCTTTTTATAGTTATTTCTCTCTCTTTCTGTCTATATAAGTCTGTGTGTGCCTGCCTGTTGTATGCAGTCCAAAACTTGCGTATCGTCTGTGCATCTTTGAAATACAAGTAGTCATTCTTCCTGGCTTTCAAATGGGGGCACAAAGGTGAGGTGAGGTTATTCAGTGCCCCTAAATGTAAGCCAATAGCCAAACCAGCCAGAAAAGCTTCATTTGAGGGTTTCTTAACCATTTTATTTCTAATTCACCGCTTCTTTCTCTTTGCTACTTTATGAGAGACTATTTTTCCTTTCAGGTTACCCTGCAATAACACCTTGCAGCTGAAGCAGCGGACCAGATTGTATGTACTTTGCTATTCAAAGACTGGAGTGCAACTTACTGTTGCCATATGTTAATATTCACTGTCCAGCTCTTGCTCACAGATGAGGACATATGGGAGATAGGTAATGGTGATTTTCAGCTGTTAATTAGCCGTGTTTAAAGCAATGCCTCACTAACCGTGCCTTCAGTTCTGCCTGTCCTTCCCATCTCCCCTTTGTGGTAGGATCACTGGTGCATGTTGACACGCAAAGCTGCTGAAGGACAAAATCCACTGGAGTGCTGCTGTGATCGGAGGGTGAGGTGTGTCTTCCAAGGCCATAGCTGTCCATGGGTCCTAAGTGCAAAGTACGGAAAATCAATTTGGTTTGTATAAAATGAAGATGATGATGTGATAAATGCTGCGTAATAAAACAGGAATTAGAAACATCTCTTAAATGCTGGCACCTGCTATGTATAGAGGTTTTACAGTGTTGGATACAAGTTTTATCGGTAGTGACTAAACCTTTGAACCTGTTTGCGCCAAACTCTTCTGATAGAATGTGAGCCCGTTTTATAGTTACTCCATGTCACAACTCTGGTTACTTAACTCTGTTACTATATACTGTTTATGGCTCCCTCCTTTTACTGCTTATTAGGCAACTTTTCTGTTATAATGACTTAAATCTTCTGTAAAGTACTGAAAGATACGGTCCAATGTATTCGTGCAGTTCTGATCCCTTCAGGGCAGAGGGAGATGTGTTCACAAAATATGACTCCTATCAAGTATCTTTATGTGCTCCCCTTGTGAATTTGAAGTCAGAAAGTGCAGGAATGCTGCTGGTGCACTGCTGGCACTGTGCTCCTCCCTGAGGCCCTGCTGTTCCTGTTGGAAACTGGCTGGGTTTTGCATTGGATCAGCTTTATAACACAGGTGGATACTTATTTGCCCTGTTTATATAATATTGCAGAGTTGTTGGCTTAATCAGGGAGAGGGGCAGCATGAACTCCTCTTTTGGTAACTCTTTATGTTACCTTGTACCAACTATGGAGTTGCATCTTCCGTATCTTTAGTGCTTCTATCTGATGTTGTATTAATGATATAAATACTGGTAAAATAAAGCCCCAATCTGAATTGCACCTATTCTGTTGCTCTTTCTTTTGTATGAAAGATGTTAATCCCTGTAATGCAGAGAGCAGTCCGAAGCCCATGTAGGTCCCCAACATGGGACCAAGAGTTGGGACTTCTGGTTCAGTTCTTTACCGTAAAACAGGCTCATCCAACGTTATTTTTAGGTGACGTTAAGGTGCAGATCTCGTATAAAATGTTAATGCACGTAATCTTGCAGTGCCAAAGGCACAGATAGCGTTTGCTGGAAGCAAAGCTCTGCAGAAGTAGTGAGGCAAGACAGTGAGCCCTGTAAAGGGCAGGGTTCTCATTCTTGAACTGCTTGATACTTTGAGCTAGCTGTTCTTTGCGAAAAGAATCGTGAAGGTATTTGTTTAATGCTCTATTGTGTGTTTGGCATATCTATTCTCTGTTTCGAGTTCAATATATGAATTATCAAACCTAGAACTTGTGAATTTGGGACTTGGAGCCAGTGAAGTGAAAGATCAGCTAATTATACTATTTTAGCATTAAATAAAAATTAATTTCAAAGCCTCTAAAAGCCTTTATTTAATGAGCTGGCTCAGAATTAATATATTTAAATGCCAGTATTGTCAGATAATGTAACACTTTTCACTGTGTGCTTACTGTAGTGATACTGAAAAAACTGTAAGAAAGGGGAGAAATACCAATTCTTGTTTAATTATGGCTGAAAAGTGGTGGTGTGGCTATTTTAAATTTTTATTTTATTTTATTTTTTAACCTGCGTTTTGCTTGCTTGAAAGCTAGCAGGTAAAACTTCTGCACTGCTAAACAGAAAAGTAAAATCTGGGATACACAAGTAGAGATACTCTTTTATTTTGTGGATTCCTGCCACCCCCTGCCTGCAAGCTCTGTCTGCACAAGTCACTGCATTTTGCACTGAGAGCTATATTGTGGTGGTGAGCGGTCACAAAAAGAGCTAAAAGCTGTACTGGTTTTGAGCAGCTGCTCTTAAAGCAGCAGGAGTTCTTCTAGGGGGGTTATTTGCTTGAGCAGCTGAGGAGCAGTATGGTTGGCGATATGGCAGTACGTGTTTCCGTATCTATATGCCCGCTTTCCCTACTCTCCAGCCTGTTAGATCTACGTGGAGTTATTGGGTATTTCATACGTTATATACAGGAAAAAGGCAACGTTATGGGCAAGTGTCGCCTTCCTGGATATTATTCCCACTCAGAACACCTTCTTTTGGCGGGAGGGAAATATTATTTTTGCAATTCATATCACCTTTCTCTCTGGATAAAACAAGGTGTTAAGGGAAGCCTATTCATAAACTGGCTTCAACATTATTTCCAGTTTCTACTTAGTTCTGAAAAATGAGGAATTTGCTGAAGAATGTGGGGATTTGTCCTCGTTATGGCTGGGGTAGAGTTAATTTTCTTCCTAGTAGCTGGTGTAGTGCTGTGTTTTGAATTTAGTAGGAGAATAATGTTGATAACACACTGGTGCTTGTTGTTAAGCAGTCAAGAACTTTTCAGCTTCTCGTGCTGTGCCAGGTGCACAAGGCCAGGACAGCTGACCCCAGGTGGCCAGAAGGGTATTCCATACCATATGGTGTCATGCTCAGTCTATATTTTGGTGGAGGAAGAGGAGGATGTTTGGAGCGATGGCGTTTTGTCTTCCCAAGTAGCTGTTAACATGTGATGGAGCCCTGCTTTCCTGGAGATGGCTGAACATCTACCTGCCAGTGGGAAGTAGTGAATAAATTCCTGGTTTTGCTTTGCTTGCGTACTTTGTTTTTGCTTTACCTGGCAAACTGTATTTATCTCAACCCACGAGTTATCTCGCTTTTATCCTTCCAGTTCTCTCCCCCGTCCCACCAGGGAGGAGTGAGTGACCGGCTGGGTGGTGCTTAGTTGCTGGCTGGGGTTAAAGCACCACAGGACTGCATAGAAACTGCCTACACGCGGTGTTGGAGCACCCTCTGCAGCTGCATAATAATATTTAAATGAGCTTTGTACACATCTGGTGATAGATTAATTGTATGAATATCCAAAAAGGAAAATTAAGTATCCAGGTGCTTTACACTGCTCTACAGGCCCATCAAAGTACAACGGTAGATCCTTAGGGAAAATAATTAATTAGCGCGTTGTAGACCTTTTGAGTCTATTATCCTACTGTACCTCTCGTGAAAAGAAAACTCTCAGCAGTTGCTGTAGGTTCACTGAAGTTCAGGCTGAAAAGTAAAGAATAGCACATCCGATGGGAATTGTGTGAGAATTGGTTCCGTATGATAGGCAAATTGTAATGCTATTTAATAAACTGGGGAGAAAAGCTTGAGAAGTATTCCCCTTTTGAACTGCTAGTTTACTGCCTTGTGATCACAAGTCTCCAAGATTTGGTAGCCTGTGAGTCGTTTGGGAGCTCCAGGTTCAGCAACAGAGTGATCACCAGGGTCATGATGGGACACGGGTTCAGGTCAGGTTGGGAAAGAGTGCGGCCAAGTGTATGTCCAGCGCTATGGGTTTTCTGTAAACATATGGGTTTCTACACTGCTGTTGAGCGGCCTGACCTTCCTTAATTTGTGAGCCACGCTAGGTTGCAGAATAATGTGTTGTAAGGTGTTCAAGACTGTGTAACTGAGCCATAAACGTCTTGTGACTTGTTCTCAACATACAACAGTAATTTACATTATTTTCTTAAATGTCTTGAGTCAGTGATACTGCATATGTACCAGAATAATGTCAAGACTTCTTTGTGTTTCTTCAATGTCTTTAAATTATTTGTTCAGAATATTGTAATGATAGCTAATGAGGAATTGTCTGCTGTGTCTGTGTAGAATTGCCTGGCTTTGGGTGATGCTATTATATAATAGATGGATTTATATATAGATGGATTTGCAGCTCTTCAGAAAATCAGAACTGTAGAAAGGATGAGGTTGGAAGGGACCTGTGGATCCTGTCTAGTCCATCCTGGTTTCTTAGGACCGTGTCCAGTCAGGTTTTGAATGCCTCCAAGGGTGGAGACTCCACCACCTCTCTGGGCAGCCTGTGCCAGTGCTCAAGCACCCTTGCAGTGAAAAAAAGTGTTTCCTGGTGTTCAGATGGAATCTCCTGTATTTCAGTTTGTATCCACTGCCTCTTTTGCTCTCACTGGATATATTTAGATGTTTATACACATTGATAAGATTCGCTCTGAGCCTTCTCTCAGTCCCAGCTCTGTCTGTCCTAGTATGACCAATGTTCCAAGGCATGAATCTTTGTGGCCCTTTGGACTCTCTCTGGTATGTTCATGTGTGCCTTTTACTGGGAAGTCCAGAACTGGACCCAGAGCTCCAGATGTCTCACCAGTGCTGACTAGGAAGGAAGGATCATCTCCCTCTGGCCACTGGCAACTCTCTACCCAAGGCAGCCAAGGATGCTGTTGGCCTTTGGTACAAGAGCTCTTGCTGGCATCTTCTTCAGGTCTGGTAAAAATGGTTTTCACCATCTCTTTGGACAATACATTGCTCTTCCTTCGTAATTAGTTCACCAAACTCTCAAGGACAATCACTTTTTCCTGTAAATTGATCTAGTTTCTTCCTGTCTTAATCACAAAGAGATGTGGGAAAGAAATATACTTTCTAACTTTTTTCATAGTGGAATGGTGGTATTTATGGGGTTTCTTTTGGTTCGTTTGTTTTGTGTGCCTTCCCCCTCCCCACCTCCCTGCCCTAAGTAAGCTTTTTTTTTTTTAATACTTTTATGGGCTGTGTTTTTTGAAACCTCCTTCTGTTGTTTCTTTTCTGTTCCTTCTCTACTTTGAGATGCAGATCTTCTATAACGCTTGATAGGCAGGACAGCAACAGTGCAGTACGGACTAGAATGCACATCCGTGGTAGCTTACATGTAATCATGTTTTTATTGGTGTTATAACATTGATTTACACTTGGTTGATATGTTGTAATTAGCTGATCCTCCTTTGCATTCCTCATTCATTAGAACCTGTTCTTCATGAGTACTTTCCATTTTGCGATTTTGTAGAGTATCATCCCGATTGCTTTTCAGATCGTGTCTGTGAAGGCAATGAACTCGGTGACGATGCAGTTGACCCAACCTGACAGCTCACCCTGACTGTTCCTCACCCTCTGCCTTGGCCCCGCTGCTCCCCCAGCTTTGCTTTGGCATTTGCTGGAGCCCAGCTGAGCTGACTCAGACTAGAACAGTTTGGGGATGTGTAAGAGGACCTGAACTGACCTCTTTTCCACGTTTCTTCCTGCCCTTTGGAAAGCTTTTTGATGTGTGCTTGTTTGTTTTTTTTTCTCCAGGTTTGCTGGTGAAATCAGTTTGACAATGCAAGGCCAGATGAGCTGTAGTCTTGTGCAAGAACTGAATAGTAGCCAACCAGGTATGCAGGAACGGGGGAGGAAGATTCAGAGAAATGGGATTACTCTTTTGGCAACAGCAAGGCATTGAAGTTCATCAGTGAAATTGAGGCAGTTTATTCAAATGTAAATTCCTTTCCTGCTTCCTGAAACGTTTTTCATGCCTTAATGCAATTGACTTATAAAAAGACTATATCCACACTTTTTTTTTTAAGTTGTATAGAACCAGGCCCATAGCAGCGCCTGAAACATGCTCAGAGTTTAACAGCAAATTGTATATATTTTAAAGTTACACAAGAAGTTAAACAGTCTTTATCTCAGGGCAGCTTTATCTAGATTGTGTTCCTTTAGTTTATTAATAAGAATGTCACATGGGTGAGCGTGAAGAGTTTGAGTGAGGTAAAGGGGTTCTTCTGTCCTCAGTAGGCCAGTCTTGTGGTAGAAGGGAGTTGAACTGACTTCTGTCTGTAATGGAAAAATTAATATTGGTAGTTTATTAACTTTTTGTCCTTTCCAACCTTACAAATCGATGCTTTATGTGTGTCTGCCCCTGTGTCTTTCTAAGTGTCTATGAACCCTTCTTACTTCCTCGTCTCAGTGAAATGGGTTTTTTGACTTCTCTTCTTGGTCCTCCTAGTGTTCTCTACTCTTCCATGGGGTGGTCTTTGGCTCATTCCTTAACTATTCTAAGGGAAATTTTATTTGGTACTACTGATATGAATAATATTTAGTTTTTAACATTTTATTTGGTAGATATGCGTTTATTTCAATACCAAAAATACATCTTTTCCAGGACTTTAAGTTTCTTGTTAGAGAACTTGTTGTTATTCTTCTGGTGTAATATTGGAGAAACAAACATTTCTAAGCCAATGGATTTGTGAACTTCTTGTAAAGCACAGTTGAAACCTTCACATTCTTCCATGTTGAATGAGATTGCCTCAGGCCAAGAGCAGAAGATGAACAAAGATCTGAGAGATACCCTAAATACACATGAAGTCACCACAACTATTGAATGAGGCAGTAAAATTAATGTATTTTTTCATTCAAAAAAAGGTCAGAAAATAAAAAGTTTTGGGTTTTTTCAGATCCTTTCTTGATCAAGGACAGGTTTTGACTGATAACTTTTCATCATGTTGTGACTGATGCTTGATTATTGGACTGTATGCCTTGCCAAACTGTTGATTCTGTTGCGTTTTAAGTCTTCTTGCCAGATTTACGTGTGGGTGCATGGTGCGGGTGTCTGTGTTTTTTTTTTTTAGCAATGAACGTGAGGAATCATCAGTTTTGATGGTGAAAATTCTCCTGGGGAAAATAGCTTTTTTGCTTAGAAGTTTTGACTCTGGATACTTTGAATGTAACTGCATTTGCTGATTTAGTTTGTGGTCTTTGGCTCCTAAAATATCTGTTTGCAGCATTCTGAAGTGTTTTCATGAGAAGTTGCATAGGCTTAGGCTATTATTAGAAGGGTTTCTAAAGAGAAAGGTTTCCCTGAAGAGAAAGTTACAGCTTGCTTTCTATAATGAAAGTACCTGAAGTCCAGGGTGGAGATATTTATTCTTACGAATTAATGCGGTAGAGGTTTCCAGAAGGTGTCTGTAAGTTGATGAAGAAGGAATAAAAGAATTCAGCCTTTTAGTAGGTGATTTTTAGAGGTATTTGCAGCCAGGAGAGCCTGGGGCAGGGCTGCCGCCTCTGCCGGTCTTGTGTTTAATGTCTGTCTGCTGCTGCCATGGAGCACACTGTGAACAGCCTTATTTTCTAAAACTGTAAAGCTTTAAACCAGAACTATATTGACTGTCTCTTCCATTTGCAAACAGTCGGAGTATTTGCAATTATGTAGGCTTTACAAGAGCTTCAGAGAGGGAAGAATATTACCTCCTTTTCTTAAGGGAAGAGGAATTGCAGAGCTATTAGAAGGCTGACTTCAGCACAGTGAAGCTGGTCGGCTTCCCACAGCAAGGAAGCGAAAGACACTTCTGTGGGAGACAGGCTGTAGCATCTGTAGTTAGTTTTTAGTGTGACTTCCCACCTTGAAGAGCTCCTCTCCTCTCCTCTCCTTTCTTCTGACTCCTAAGCAGGGCAGTTCACATTCCTGCGAGTCTGGCTTCTGCGAGTATTCCTCTTGGAGTTCCTGAAGTGAGCTGAGGAATCTTCTCTCAGCATTTCTCCATAAGAGGTACTTCTGGCTTTTGCACATAAAATAATTATTTTATTTACAACTTCAGAGACATTGGAGAAAGGAAATTAATTGTAGCAATCAGTTAAGAGTTTGTATGTGCTATATAGGATTCCTTCAGTTTCTGACTTGTCCTAAAGCCATGTTCTTCTGCAAGAAAAAATTCAAATAAGCCTGAAAGACACTAAAGGACATTCACAATACCGATCATGTTATTTTAGTCTGTTTTTCTCGTCCGACTTCATCCTTTTATCTCAAAAGAACAGCATCAGCTGCCCTGAATCTTTGTTTTAGAGATATTACAGCTTCCAAGAATAAAAAGATTTGTTAGAAGAGCATTTTTAGTATGATTTACCACAACTCAGTTTGTGTTTGAGTGCTTTCATACAGCTTTTGTAAATGGGATTTTTGTTGGTGCCAGAATGCTGCTAATGGTAGCAACTGCCTCAAGGTGAAATCCAATTTCTCTCCTGAAAATTCACACTTATGGCTTAGTTTTTGAGGATGGGAAAATATCGCATCTTTTTTAAGGTAACTTCTTGGTTTAGTTAGATGGTTGGAAGAAAATAACTTTCCAGGATTGGAATATTGTATTTTAAAAATAGTACTTACAAAATATTTTGACATTTAATTTTGCAGGTATTAGTAGGTATAATTTTGTTGGTAGTTTTGTCATGTCTGCAGAGGAAGTTTGCGAAGGGATCATTATCTTTGTTTTCTGCCTCTATGCGTTCTTTCTCACCTGAACTATGGAATCGCAGACTGGCTGAGGTTGGAAGGGACCTCTGGAGGCCACCTGGTCCAGCCCCCTGCTCAAACAGGGACATCTAGAACCAGTTGCCCAGGACCGTGTCCAGATGGCTTTTGAGTATCTCCAAGGATAGAGACTCCACATCATCTCTGGGCAACCCATGCCAGTGCTCGGTCACCCTCACAGTGAAAAAGTGTTTCCTGATGTTCTGAGGGAACCTCCCGTGTTTCAGTTTGTGCCCGTTGCTGCTGGTCCTGTCACTGGGCACCACTGGAAAGATCCTGGCTCTGTTTTGTATTCTCACTCCCTTCAGGCATTCATATGTGTTGATAAGTCCAGGCTGAGCAGTCCCAGCTCTCCCAGCTTTGTCTCTTAGGACGGATGCTCCAGGCCCTTCATCATCCTCATGGCCCTTTGCTGGACTCTCCAGTATGTCCATGTCTCTCTTGTGCTGGGGAGCCCAGAACTGGCTGCAGAACTCCAGGTGTGGCCTCACCAGTGCTGAGCAGAGGGACGAACGACCTCCCTTGACCTGCCGGCAACGCTTTGTCTAATGCAGCCCAGGCTGCCCTTTGCCTTGTTTGCTGCGAGGGCACGTTGCTGGCTTACGTTCAGCTTGTTGTCCACCCCAACCTCCAGGTCCTTTTCTGTGAACGGCAGCACAACGCCCTGGTGTATCAGCCGCTCTTTGCAGTTTCGTGTCATCAGCAAACTTGCTGAGGGTACGCTCTGCCTTATTATCCAGATCACTATTGAAGATGTTGAATGGGACTGGACTCAGTGTTGACCCCTGGGGTACACCAGTGGTTACTGGGCACCAGCTAGACTGCACCACTGACCACTGCCCTCTGGGCCTGGCTGCTCAGCCAGTTTCCAGTCCACCTCACCATCTGCTCGTCCAGGCCACACAGTGACAGCTTGTTCGTGAGGATCTCATAGGACACAGTGGCAAAGGCTTTGTTGAAATCCAGGTAGGCCATATCTGCTGCTCTCCCCTTGTCAGTCAGGCCAGCCACTTCACTGTAGGAGTTCATCAAGTTGGTCAAGTATGAATTCCCCTTGGTGAATCAATGCTGACCATTTCTGGGGATTTACTTGGTGTTCATATGCTCGGAAATAGTTTCCAGGATTAGCTGCTCCATCACTAAATTTAAAATGTTTGTGACAGATTCTTCCTCTTACCAGAAACTAGCTAAAATAACTTTTTTGAGAAAGATAGGGTTATCAGGCCCCATTCAGCATGCTCTTGGTTGTCATCACTCAGAGGTCTCAGCAGAGGAAAGGGATCATTGTAGCATGGCTTACATTATAGCATGAATCTTGAGTTGATGTGGGTTAAAGTAGTTACCAGGATTTTGTTGGGCTTCTCCTGGGGTTTCTAGTCCTTGCTATTTTCATTTTCATTGCCTGTGCCAATTTGGCTAAAGCTAGCCAGGATCTACCAGTGTATTGCACTTACCTTTTTGATCATCATCTGTGTAGATGAATGGCACATAAAAGGCACTTTTAGACATGGCCTCTTCAAGACTCCTGCACAATTTAGGCCTCTTCCTAAAAACAAAGGCACCTGAAGTTGTCTTAATTTCAGTGTTTTACAGTACTTTGCATTCATGTATTTAACTTGAATACTTTGAGGTAAAGTGACCGCACTGGGGAATAATGGAAATTATGCAAAGTGTCTGGATTAGCCTCTGTTGTATCCCCACTGTCTTCTCTGAATATCAGCAATATCTGAGCTTTAACCGATATTTCTGGTAGCTTTTTCTAAAGAACTGGTGAACTCAAGCAAGAAGTCTTATGAGAATGGGACACAAAGCTTGAGTTACAGCTTGAATTAACAGTATGGTAAGGCAGGGCCCTCAGTTTGTCATACAAAAAATATAGAAGTTTGCCTCTCGGGTCTGAATTAATCTGACTGTAGGGCAGTAATCCCAAATTTGCATACGTATGGGTGTTGCTTCCCTTCTACTTTTTCCCTTCAATAAGCTTGGGGTAAAATGTGGTTCTGTTTTTTTTGCTTTAGGTATGTCTTCCACCTAGCTTGTTCAAGTTTGATCTTCTTCTGAACTGCTTTAAAATGGTCAGATCAGCCCTTCTTAATAAATTCAATTTCTTTAGGAATCATGGCCTTCTTCCAACGAGACTAGATTTGTCCTAGTTAAGCACTAAATTGCGCTAACCAATTCAAAAAATACAGTAGAAATGTAGTTACAGTAGTAACTGATCTTCTCCTGTATTTGGGCAGAGCATGCCTAGTTAATGTTTTCTTTCAAAAACAAACCAACCAAGAAACAAACAAAAAACCCCTCCACAACAACAAATGGTTGTGTGATCTACCTGCCCTGTGACTGAGCTTTCATGAGCTTTGTTGTCCCTTGTGTGACATCCCTCACACAGCTCACAGGACACTTGGTGCAGCCACTTGGAGTATTTAGCAATTTAATAGCATCAGGCAGATTTGCTGTGCTCTGCAGAAACAGATTTTCCAAACTGTGGCAGTGAGATTGAACAGCTTTAGTTATTCTCAAAGGGGTTTTCCATTAATTGCCCTTGTAAATCCCCTTAGGTAATTAATCTCTGATATAGTAATTAGTTTATAAAATCACTTAGTACACAAACTGAATGCACATCTTAGGTGGAGGTTGGCTGTGTGTGTGACAACTGGACATGAAATACTTCTGAACCAGTTCAGCCAGTAGCATTTTTAATCAACTGTTCTTGTTTCCTTACTACTTGTAGTATGTCGTTGCTAGCTGAAAAGTGCTGTTGTCCGTCAACAATTGTCTGAACAAATTTCTGTACAAAGAAACATGCATAACTTGTTAGACATTCAAGTGGTTTAGTTTTACGACAGTTTACTTTAAAAATTTGCATGTTCTGTTTCTTAATGTGTAAATTGCAAAAATGCATTCTAGTTGCAACATGTCAATTTTAACGTGGATTTTCACTTATTAGAATTATCGAAAGTAATTGTACACATCCAAACAGGCACTTTAATGCAAGGGAACTTTTGGAAACAGCTAAAAGTGTAATCGTAATCCACTTTTTTCAATCTTAGGATTTAGTGTTTTATGTGCAGATTTTGGTAGGCTTTAGGAACGTGCTTTAATGAGGTAGAAACTTGAATGTCCCATTAGTATTTTAGCAGCAGAAGTCTGTTACCAGGCACTGTAAATCAATGCAGATTTTTAAAACAATAACCTCACTGAAAATCAGTCAGATGTGTTTGGGGGCTGGGGATTGGGTTTTCTTGTTTTTATTTGAAGTGTTTTCAGCAACTTGATGATACAATCTGTGCATGAAGTTGTTTTTGCTTGGAATTGGTGCAGGTAGCAAAGACTGCAGGGAATCAGATACCTGTTACCTTTGAGGTTTTATGAGGTTTGGTGTATTTCTTGTTAAATGCTTTAATACTGTTCACTCTCAGGTATAGAGATGGTTGTGAGTTAGAACTGAACAAGCAGCATAACCTAGCAAATTATAACCTGTATACTGCTTTGCTTAAACAGTACACAAAAGAATTGGGTAAATCAAGGTTTGTAAAATTCTAAATTTATGATGAGACTGACTTCTACTAGTCTCTCCTGGAATACTTTCTCTCTCAAGTGCTTAGTTGAGCAGCAGATGGAGATAAGGAGTACTCATAAATTGTCTTTTTTTCTAAGTCTTTTTTTTTTTTTTTCTTTCTCTGTCTGTTTAAATAAGCAGCACATATTTTTATAGCTGGTAAGGATCAAAGACCTGATACTTGTGCTGTATTAAAGGCTACCTGTTGACAAGGTCCATCTAGGTGGAATGTGCTTTGTGTATTGCTTTGTTATCCTGCATGGTGTTTTTTATAGTCAAATTAAAGAAACCAAAACATCAGCGTTCCAATGCCCCAAATCCTTCAGTTGCAATCTCTTTCCCCCCTCATTGTTTGCCTTTGGAGAAATAAATTTGAAATTTGTTGGTAGCTCCTGAGTCTTCCAACTAAGCTCTACAAAGCCTCATTATAGGCCTGACTGGGCCCCCAAAAACCTGCTGCTGCTACAGACAGGTATGCAAGATCACAAATGACTAAAATTGGTCCTTATTTTCTGATGTTTGAGGGACCACAGTATGCCTGGAATTCCAAGCACACAGACACTGTGTAATTTGTAGCAAATGTGATGTTAGAGGATGGGTCCGTCAAACTTGACACATGGTAGAAGTGACCTTGTCGCAGTGAGGTGAATGTGGCAGGGGTTGGACTAGATGGGCTTTGAAGGTCCCTTCCAACCCAAACTGTTCTATCATTTTGTGAGGAGTGAGAAGCAAAAACTGGTAATATTTGGTTCTGTCTCCTGAATGCCAATTTTTGTGCCCGAATTCCCCCCCCTCCCGCAACCCATTTTATCTGGTGTTGTTTAGACAGTTAACAAAATGTGGAGCGTGTTCTTCAACATCAAGTCTTTTATGTTCTTTCGTTTTCTCTGTCGAAGAGCTGAAGCTAGTGCTGTGGCAGGATTTAAAACACTGCTGAGTTGGTACATAGGTCTAGAAACCAGCAATTCTTGAACACTGGTGTTGGGTTTCGTAACAGATTTCACACCTTGTAGGTGACTCGCATGAAATCGCTAACTCATCTATAGAGCAGGATGATCAAGGGCTTTTGGGAATGTGGTTTACTAAAAACCCAAACCAGGTGTGTTTTCTCCTTTACATTGTTCTAAAAGTCTCTGAGCAACGTAACCCCAGAAGTAAGATCTGTGTTTCCAACGTACGTACTAGTGACTAGGGGGGAAATCTACCTCTGAGTAAAACTGCTGAGAAAATCTTTCCTAGTATAGGTTTCAATAGGAAAAAAAAAAAGTCAGTTTTGGTGAGATATGTGGGCACAAATATTTTCTGACTTTATTATTTCTGGGATTCTCTATACTTGCTTAATTAGTAACTAAAGCTTCTACCTGTTGGTAGTTGGTGTTGCACAAAAAATTCTCAATACTATTAAAGTAGAACCACTGAAAACTTCCATAGCATTATTAAAGCTGTTGTTCTTTGAATCAGCTGAATTTCATTTTAAGCATTTCTTTTAGGAGTGGGTCAAGCTCACATTCAATCTGTTCAAAGGCATGTCGATTTTACTTCTGATAGCAAAGAAGAATTATTGCAATATTCTCATTCGTCGTTCCGTTTCCCCCTGGATTTCGGGTCATTTTATCTTCCTGTGCTTTATGGAGCACATTCAGAATGTGGAAATCAGTTGCAATGTAGTAACAGGCTATATTTTTGCCATAGTATACAGGAGCTGTGTACGCCACATGGAACAGCTTGTGGGAATTCGTATTTCAAAGCACTTAATGGAGCTCCTGTTTGAGCCTGTGCTTGGCAGAGCTGCTTCATGTGTGACCGACCAACTTCTAGAGTAGTTTCAGATGTTTTTAGGACTTAGCAGATCTTTATTTGGGAAATATCCAAGTTAATGTTCTACTTAAAGTGTGCATTTTTTTTCCTTAATTTTGGTTTTCATCTGGAAAGTTGATTTTTACTTTAACATAGGGAAATTGATAGATTTAGAAATGAAATTGGCGAAAGAATGAGAAATGTAAAAGTTCAAATTTATTTATATTTACTGAGTTATTGTATGCTTTAAAAGGAGGGTTTATCCCAATCAAAATGTAGCGAGTAAGGAAATAAAACAATCAGTCACATGGAAGATGCTATGGCTACCTGGGAAGTTGAAGCAAGTGACTATGAGATGTATATGATTTTTTTTCCAGTGTTCTGAGCAATTTTCTGCTTAAATCCTGAAGGTTGGTTGTTTGTTGTTGCTGTTTTGGTGTTTGTTTTGTTTGTTTTTTCTTTTTGTTGTTGTTTTGGTTTTTTTTTTTTTAATCTGAGGAGTACATGAACAAAATGGAGCTTCGCAAAGGATTTGTTGTGGTATTTTGACTACCAAGAAACCTATGGTAATTATGTCTGTTTTGAAGATAATTTTGGCTAGTTATCATATTAATTTTCCTGAATGCTGAATTTATTTATTTTTTTTTAATTAAAGGAAAATGCCAGAGATTTTTGGTGCAACTTAAATTCCTTACTGTTTTAGATAGTAACTGTGATGAGGCTGCTGCGTTTAAAATCATTGACCACATGGTAAAAAGTTACAAGGGACCAGAGTTCAAGTTGCTTTATGAAATAAGCCATGGGCTATTTTGGGTATTAAACTTGTATGAACAATTTCAAACAAGGACTCTAACATGATTTCACTAAAGAATTTGTAATGTCTTACGTGACAAATTTTTCAGTATATTGTTGTGTTTTCCTGTCTCAAGATAGGAACATGGATTTAGTTATCTACACTGTATAATTTCACTTTGTCTAACCACATTTAGTTTTGCAGAAGGGATGAAATTTTTGTATGTGTTAAAAATGTGATACTTCAGTGACGAGAAATTTAAGTTTGTATCCTGCTATTTGGAATAACACCTTTTACTACAATGTCTGAAGCTGTAGGTAGGAATTCACTATGAAAATTCTGACTTACCTTTTCTTGCCTGCGTTACGCTTTTCTGGCATACTTCATAAAACCCTAATAGTATTGGAATTGCCTTGCAGTGATACTGCAAGGAGCAAGTGATGAATTAAGAACAAATACTGTCTGTGATCAGGAAAAGGTCAAATCCTCATGTGATGTAGGGGGATATTGCTCCATAACAGGGTCTGCTTTTTTATTTAAACCTTAAACCTCCTAGGCTGCTTATGGAGGAACAGAAATGGGGCAGTGTTTCAAAATGATAATTGTAAGATTTAAAATTATTATGAGGGAAATAGTTCTGATTATTAAAAATAAATGAAACTGTTCAAATATAAACCTGACTGCTGTCACTCTTGGTTTGTGGCTCAAAGGTGTGTTTTTGTAAATTCTGTTTTAGGTGAAACTTTTAAAATGGATTAAATGGGAAAAATTGTCATTACTGATACAGTTACTTTTGTGTAAGTCATTTTGTCTTGCTCTTTTTTAATGTTGCTCATACATTGTTTCTTGTATTCATGGTGTAGCAGTGGTTTAGAAAAAAATACATGGATGTGACTACTGCAAGGAGTTAGAGCTGTTCTCTCGCTGTCTGTGGCAGAATACAGTTGGTAACGTTGAGGTCTGTTCATAGTTGTAAAGAAAGCTTCAGCGTGGCGTTTGTCTCACCTGACACTGGGATTAAGCCAGTGAACTCCACGTGGCTGAGCTCTGTGGCTCACACAGCGAGGTGCTGGCGCCGCACAGCCCTCCCTCTCTTTGGGGTGAATCAGTTCACTAAACTGAATTAGCCAGTGGATTTTCAACTGAACGCTATTTGCAAAAGATTACTTGAAATGACTGTAGAGAACCTGTGCTCTTTATGGACAGCACTAGTCCTGACTTCCTGCTGCCATTGGTGGTGCTTTGCAAACCAGCACATCCTGCGACTGATTAAACCCAAGCCTTGCAGGGAGATACCATCTTTCATTTGCAATAACTATTACTATTTTCACATTGTGAAGAGAATCTTTTGCTTTGTTCAGCAGCAGCCTAAAGGCTTTAAATAACTTTTTAGTCCTGAAATAAGTTTTGACACGATGTTAAATGTTTTCTTGCAAAGGTTTTGAGCCTTCCAAATTTTTCTGCCTCTCTATGTTCTGTGCTTTCAGTGTTTGACAAATTTGACAGACTTGCTCTGCAAGAGAAACTTTGGAATCAGCAGAACAGAAATAAACCCGTTATATGGCTGTTGAAAGGTAACGTATATAACGAGTTTGCAAGGGTCACCTTAAAGAATCCTGCCATTCTGAGATCTGTGTGTGGAGATCATGTCATGAAGCAAGGAACAGCATGAGATTGGTCTGTTTTTTCTTTACAGGTAGACTAGGTAACAAATACTTGATCTCTAGTTTTTACACTTAAAAATATCACCACTGAATTAACTTCGGTAAACTTTTATCTTGTTTATTAAACCATGTGGATAATATACCAGCTGAGATTATGTGAAAGTTCTGTGTGATTTCTGAAGCATAAACCAAAAGTAACTCTAGTGCTACCTGCAGCTTACTGGAACCTCTTATTTGACATTTTTAGGTGTTAGTTTGTTCAACTCTGTACTTCAGGTGTCAGGATAGCAGGCACCTCAGTGTGGCTTTGATTGTTTTCAGTCAGCTGTATTAGAATTCAGCTTAAAAATGTGTGATGTGTTTCAAATGTATGAAGGGAAGGGCATGACACCTCACTGAAAATGTAATATCTTTACTTAAAGATGATGTAGAACTGTCAGGGATAAACTGATGGTGAAACCAGTGCGAGATGGCTTATTAAGGCTGAGTGCCAAGGAAACCATGCTATCCTTGGGCAAACTGTGGTTTTGATGTGTTAATACTGGCTCAAGTATTCTAGCAGATGGTAAGTCTTCTGTACTAGTTAAAGAAAAATATATTGTCATCATTCTGCTGCACAAAGGGAAATAAATGAGTCTAAATTTTATGAAACTTAAACCTGTGGACAGGGCAGGGGCTTCTAGAACTTTCCTTCACCCTAGATCTTGACTGATGTGTAACAAAAGCCAGTGGAGAATGAGCCTGTGAGGAGCTACCAGCAGGCAGTGTCCTGCTTGCAGGTGTTTGAGGAGGATGCTGCATTATCCCTTAGAGAGGTTTTTAATGCTGTTCTTCCTGGAAGAAAAAAGTCTTGAAGCTTCTACTCTCTCAAATCTTGTATTTTTACATCTTCTACAGTTTTGCCAATTATTAGATACTTTTTTTAATGAGATGTTAGTGCTCACTCTTTTATGCCATTTAGTGTGTCTGACAGATTACCTATCCAGTCATATTCAGGAGAGGTGATACAGTTAACTAAAGAAGAGAAATTAAAGCCTGTGAATTGAAGTGCATTGCGTTTGCAGAGGAGAAGATGGCCTTTGTTTGATGTTCAGGTTGATCTTCCTGGAGGGAATGTCCTTACAAGAGTTTAATGTGCTTTAATTTATGTGCCGATGTAATGCCTTTGGCTAACTTGTCTTCTTTCTCTGGACTCTCTCTGTTCAGGTGATCCATTAGATATGTCCTCTGAAGGCCAAACTCAGGAAAATAATTGCTTGGTCATCAGATATTTCTCGTGTTTAAGTTGTGCTATGTTTGAGACCTTTTAATTTATACTTATGGGTTTCCATGCTGTTCTGCTCACTTCCAGCTTTGTTCAACAAGGAGGGAGTGTGAGGAAAGGTGTAACACTTCCTCACGTTGGTCATTTATATCGTAATATCCGATCTCTTCTTCTTTTTTTTTTTTTTCCCCCCCCTCATGTTTGTACAAGCTGATATTCATGTCAAGAAGAAATGTGGTGGAAAAAACTGTTCCCCAAACCAAGAATCTGCAGCCAAGGGTGTCATTTGATATGGGGAGCTCTGCTATGTGGCTCTGTGTTTGCAAGTGCCAGCTGAGTTCTGCAAAACCCCACCAGCCCAAGATGTGCAATTTCTTCTCCGCAGCCGCTTCCCTTGGTTGCAGCTGGGATATAGGTTCCTTTGCAGGGTCCAGGGGGGGACATTGCCTTTGGGAAACTCTCTGCGGGTGCTGACAGGGATGCTTGAGACGTGACCCTCTGACTGCTGCTGTGCTCTGACTTGCTAACTGTCACCAGAGGTCCGTTCTGGAGCGAGAGAATTGGACGGGATGCGTTCTGGGGAACGTTTGCTCATGTGCTAAATATTGTTGAATTTAGCTGTTGACAATATGTTAATCATTGCCAGGAAAAAAAAAAAAGAAGTGAAGAGAATTTCATTCAGAGCTGTGGAAGTGATTGCTGAAGCTTCCTCAGCGAGTGACAGCAGTAGGAAAAGGTGATAGATACCTTGGCTTCAAGGCCCGTGTCCTGGGCAGCAGATTTCTTGTGTTTAGTGGGATTAGAAATGGCAGAATATTTGTGCCCATAAGCTGGAAATCAGGAGAGGAATAGTGACCTTGCTCCAATTGGAAGTATTCCTCTTAAAGAAGGAAAAAGATCAAAATGTGTTAGAAAGTGTATTCTTAATGTAGACTTTTTCTTCTGAAATGGTCCCAGGGGAGAATAAATTCAGACAGTTGTAAGCACCTCACTGGTGCTGCTTCTCTGCTCAGAGTCCTTTGTGTACCCTGGCCTCTCTCATGGCAAAAGATGACAGAAATAGTTCCTTAGGAAAGGAAACCCCATTGTTTTCTGTTGAGATTTACTTCTTCCAGTGGAGCGTCCCCTCTTGTTTGCTGTATGGCTCTGTTGTGTGTGGTCGGGATGCTCCATGGCTCCTGTCTGCTGTTCCACTGGCCCGGCTGTTTCACTTGGGCATCCTTCACTTTCTTGTTGCTTTGCGATGTCAAAGTGTTGCCTTTCTCTTGTGAATTCCTTGGGTCTATTTGTTTATAATCTTATATGCATGTCTATATAGGTTTATATATTTATTTATGTTCATACATTGACTACATTGTTACAGTTTAGTCATAATGAAGTAGTACTTAGAAATTGTGATGTATCCTGATTGTGATGTATCCTGTATTGTGTGATCCTGAGCTGGATTATCTACTTGGAAGATTTTTTTCCAAGCCTTACTTGCTGTTAGCTAATAAGCTATTTAATTAATTTTACCAAGCCTTACTTGCTGTTAGCTAATAAGCTATTTAATTAGTAGCTGCACATGTAATGCAGTTGCTGAACTTTTGATTTCTCCTGAACTAGAGCAGTTGCACCACCATCAGATGTCGTCATGCTACAGTGCTTGTGCTCTTCCCAGTGTATGTTTTCAGAATCCATATATTTGGGGAAGTTTGAGCAGGTAAAGTAATGAGAAAATAGGAAAGGTATGAATCTGAGTGGGTACCTGACTGGGCTCTTGCAACCGTGGTCTCCTGGTGCTGGGCTTTTCCTGGCCCACATGTGCAGCATCTGTTGCCTGGGCTGCAGGACGTGTCTGGCGGGACACGGCTCAACGTCATGTGCAGGTGTGTGCTCAGCTCACCTGGATGGGCTGCGCGAGTGCTTGGATCTCAACGAGAAAGAACTTCATCAGTGGGAAATTATCACCAGCCAGGAAAGGCTGATCATTTCCTGAGCAAGAATGACTTTAATCGTGTTTCGTGGTTGTTTTTTTCTTTTTTTTTTTTCCTCTGTTCAAATAAGAGGGTTCACCCTCTTCCAATTTTTCAGGGCCAAGTAACACCAACAGGTTATTGCACATTATCAGATGTCTAGCAATTCTGGCATCAGTGAAGTTATTTTATTTCGATTAACCATCTTCTCTTGAGTGAATCCTTACCTCCGATTGCCTGGCTGCACCCGCTCTTCTCCAGCGGCAATGCCATCACCATAAGCCCAGTGACAGGCAGTGACTTGTTTGTGTGACTGAACTTTCAGATGCTCTGACCTGCTCTCTTTTTTTTTTCCTTCTCCTGTTACAGATCATGGAACCACACCACAAATTCACTGTAAAAATCCTGAATAAGAAATCATCAAAGATGCAATATTAACATTTCACTGGTGATTTTTTTTTAACCTTAAATAATAACAGGTCTGGAAAATATTTGCATTTTGAGTTAAAAGATGTATGTATTGCTTAGAAGCTTTCATGTCTGCGTGTAGAGCTTATTTTCTCCTGACTGACAAATTTAAAATTTGCTGTTTGGAACTGAGGATGCTTTGTTAGAAGCAAGACAGGAGAAACCACTTTAGGGTTTATTTGCGACTTAAAAGAACGTGGCTTGTGTGGTGTGTTGGAGGCTTTGAAGTGGTGACTCATATTATGCATCATCAGTATCAGGAAAGAGTGCTTTATATAACATTCATTTTTGTATCTTGGTTAAAAATTTCAGACAAGCAGACGACATTTAGAAACAGCGAATGTGATGTTTGAAGAACCACTAAGTTGGAAGTTTGAATAATGCACATTACAAGTAACTTCAATAAGCAACTTTGCAGCCAGACAAATGGGGATTTCATATCTTTATTCGAGCTTTGACTATTATAAGCAATTTGTACTTCCATTATTATAATTTTGGAATGGTTTAAGTACAAAACAATATTCTATGACATTTTGTGATGTCAGATTCCTTATTGGATTTAGCATGACTGCTACAGTGACCACCTTTGCCTTAGTTTTCTGTATAGCATGAATAGCATAAAGCTTCATTGGCTGGAGCTGTTTTGGGAAAAACGTGCTCTGTAAGACTGAGACAGAAGACACCAAGTTTTAATTGTAGAGTTGCTTCCGCTGAAACTCTGGCATAGCCCCTAGTATACTGCACATTGGATATCATCACTATATAGCATTGTCAGGAGGATTTTTTTTCTGCCATTTTCACTTGATCTATTCATGTCCTTTGGATTTTTTTTAATACTAAGAAACATGTCTGTGGCCAAAAAACCCCAAAGCAACCAACCCCAAACGAAAAACCCAACCAAGCAAACACCCTGGAGAAACTTGTGAAGTTGACTAATACTTGAGTGCTGCAAGAAAAAGTTCAACACAGCAGATTGAATAAAAAGAATGTTTTGGAATCCTGCAGCTGTCTGTTGAATTTGTGCAGAAGGTTCATAAAGAAACTCTTGTCCAGTCTCATGCAGACGTAGCAGAGAAGTGCGGGACATGTGTGGCCTGAAAAGGAAGCTTCACGCTGTGGTGTAACGTTTATACCTGTGCTTTTCCTGTCCTTCAGTCATCTGCAGTTAATGCAATTGTTGATAAGGACTCCCAAGAACAATTTCTAAAAGAAAAATGGCTTGCACTATAGCTGTAACAGTATTTAAACTTCGATCTGATTGATCAGAAATCACATACTTTGTATTTCCCATGGTTTGTTTGAGTATTTTTCTGACGTTCCACCATCACTCTTACGAGCATTTAAACTGTGATGCCTGGGAGAAGATCATGCGAGGTATTATCTCGTGCTTCTCTTTGCATTGTAGGTCTCTGGACTAAGTCAGGTGTGGTTCAGTGCTGGTTACACGTTCCTCTGCATCTTGGTCTGGTTCTATGTCACCACTGAAGCCTTGTGCTGCTTTGTTAAGGATTCAGAGGATTAAAAAAACTTTATTACTGATATAAACTGTTCATAATCTTAATTATTTTTAAAGAAAAAGTTATCTTTTTAAGAGAAATGAATATGCTAAACCTTTCGTTTTTAAAGATGAGTCTGCAGTAGAAGTAAGCAGGTATACAAAATACCTGCAGTTGAATGTGTGTGGTTGTTTTTTTTCCTTCTTCAGGATGGATGTTAGCCTGCTGGCTTAATTGTTTTTGCGTGTGCTTCAAGGAAGAACGAAGTAGTTCTTTATTCTTCTTTCTCCTTAGTGGCCTGCTGTAGTAGGCTCTGCTTGTTAGGGAAGAGAGAAGTCAGCAATCTTATTATAAAATTCTATTTTGTGTATTGAGACTTGGGCTTGGAGTACAAATGCATGCAATTAGATTTGAAGAACTGAATCCCCTTCCTTGTGCTTTCTTAATGTACTTTGGAGGAATTAAGTTTTAAATTGCATCTTATTGATTAAAACCTATGCAGTATGTCTCCTCTCAAGAGCTTTCATATCTAGAGGTGAAGATAAACCTAATCTCCAGTGGAGAATGGAAATGGAGGATAAAGGACTTGCTAAAAGCTGAGCCGAGAATGTAACCTGCTTCTCTTAGCCAGTCTTGCTCAGTAGTTGCTCTGACAAATTGCCTGGCAATGGAACCTCCTCCTCCTCTGTGGGCTGACTGGAAGAACTCGCTCCAGCTAAAATCTTTTGTGCTGCTTGATGAGAAGAAGGTCTTTGATCAGAAAAGCTCTTGGCCTTGGAATTTCTGGTTCATATCTCATGATGAATTCTGTGAACAACATTAAGCTTTTTGTGGAACACACACCTTCAAGTTAGTTCTAGCAGTCTCTTTACAATGATGTTGCATCATAGAATGTTTTTCATTACGTCTGAGACTGTTTCGTGGTTATGTTTTTAATGTGTGCAGTGTTTTGAATATTAAATAAGTACAAAAAAATTGATCCTCTGTTTAGGAACAGGTTGGTAGAAGTTGGCAGACTCAAAGTAGTTTTTAAAGTCCCCAATATTACTATGATCTTAAGAAAAAACAACTACGGTTCTACTGAAAGTATTTAATAAAATAACATATAGAATCATTCTAAGGCAATATACTGAATCGTTTGAAAGGTTGTTTTCTTCCTTGCCTTTCTGAAAGCTGTCAATGGCCACTTTTATGAGAAGATTTTGGAATGCTTGCTTTTATGTTTGCTTTTTGTTTATATGTAGCAGTGAGAGAGACTGGGAAAGAAACATTCAGTCCAGGCAAGGAGATCACAAAGGATTGTGCAAATTCAGGTATATTAATGACACGTCTGACTTCCTCTTAAAGATCCTGTTCTCTAGATGTAAATGTTCATCTTGATTTAAAATAAACTCCTTTTGAAGATGTCAAAAGTTGATAATCCAAAATAGAGGTTTCCCAAGTCACCTCTTCTGAAAATAGAGGATAGTTCTCTAAAAGATTCAGGAGTTCATTCTCATTCTGATGCGTCTTGATTTTTGTATTGTGACAAAATAGCCTGTGCTAGTTATTGTTTAAAGGGCTTGAATTTCACAGAAATGTATCTGTAAAGAAACTGGAAAGTTTAACAGAAACAGTATCCTTAAAGTGAACCTCGAAATGTGGTTTTGATCGAGTCCAAATGTCAGGCACATTTTCCCTTGCAGGTGCAATGTGACTGTGAAAGTTGCAAAATACTGTAAATATTACTGTAAAATAATGCTCAGCTTCACTGTAGCTTCTGCTCTGTGCTTTTTAAAAGCATGGTTACAATAAGTTGTCATAAAATCATCATAACTAGTGCAATAAGCCAGAGATGTTTGTGGAGCAATTTGCTTGTCTCTTGGCTTTCCCAGGGGTGGATGTTGACGTGCCCAACTTCATCTCTCGGAGTTCAGTATTATTGCTAGAATGGCTTGTAATTGGTTTACATTTTAAGAATTATTTTTCTTTGTGTAGAAAGTTTATTTTTTTTTCTTCCTCACTTTAACGTAACTGAACTCCTTCTGTTTAAATTTTTTATTTTTTGGGGTGGGAAAGATTGCTTACCTTGAGAGGTGCTGCCTGAAAAATCCTGATTTGCAAGCTTGCTCTGGAGAGTTATGATAAATTGAAAACATCAGTGTTATAATGGAAATAGTCCTGAAATTCCCCTAATGCTAGCAGATAGTGGTAGGTACTCTGTAGTGTAAGGTAGTGTTAGTCTTTTTAAACAGTCCAATTTCTCTACCAATATAAAATTATTTTATCTTCTGTGATTTTTTCCCTTTGTGGCTCCCAATACTATATAGCTTCTCATATGCACCTTTCAATGAGCAAGTGGAATTCTTATCTGCAAAGCTCTATTTTTTGAGTTTTAGTCCTGAAGGCATTTTAAAAATAAACTTGGCATGCTGCACCCAGCTATAGGAAGAAATTTCACTGTATTAAAAAAACCTCATCTTATAGCTTTTTTTCTTTTTACTCTTATATTTAACAGCTTGATTCACTGAGAAGATGCAGTTAAATTGCTTGGTACTTGATTGTAGGTGAAATGCTGAGGAGAGAGCCTGTTCTGCAGGGAACAGCATGAGTGAACAAACCCGCTATACTGAAAAAAGTTGCTTGAGCATTTCAGTTCAAGTTCAACATGTGTCCAGTACCTTGCTGTGTTTTTCCGCGTTTGCTGTTGCTTACCACGTTTCTTTACGTTTCTTTGGACAGTCTCACCGTCCTGATTTTTCTCTCGGTTCTCTTTGCTCTGCCATTTCAGACTTGGCGTTGACTTCGCCTCTGATCTGTGTCTCTTTTTCTTGCAAATGCTTCTGGCATAGCATCAGTATGATACAGCCTTCCTGTACATCCGTGGATAGAAAACACTTTAAGCAGATGGCTGTCATATTTTTCTCCTAATTCATTATTTTCCCATTGCATTTAGATTCATGTGGCTACTTGAAATAATACCCTAACTAGTTTACTGTCACTGTGTGTGCTTATTTGGCACTGTTTTCCACGGCCTCCCTCTTCCCTGTCATAACAGACACATAAAGATACATAAGCTATTTCCTTCATTTTCTTTGTTTTCCTTCCTGAACCACATACCTCAACCCAGGTCCAGAAATATAGGAGGTTTTGTTTAACATTGAAAGGTCACCTCTCTACAGATGGACAGTAATACCCAGCTTGTGGTGTTTGCTCTCCTCCCTGATGGGAACTCCAGGTTGGTGTTTGTTGGTTTTTGTTGTCGGTTTTATTTTTGGGTGGTGGTGTTTGTTTTGTTTTGTTTTTCTTTTGCTGTATAATCATAAAGAATTTGGCCGTAGCCAATCTGTGCATGGGGTTAACTACCATGCTGGGCATACTTTGTTCTCCTGTTTATCACTGAAAATCCTAAAGCTCTTTCTCCAAATATTCGGAGTGATGTACAACAGCCCTGAGGTGGACGGTAGGTTGGGAGAGGAGAGGGCGTCTGGAGAGGTGACAGATGAGCACGAGCACTGGGAAGCGACAAGGACTGTTAGCTGGCAGAGGGAATTTATTCCGTGTTTCTGTGACCCGAGTTATGAAACGTCACCTGAGTTATGTCCAGGGCTAAGGGGGTGCTACAGTCACTGGCAGATCTTTTGAGTAAAAGAAGAGACCTTGCTTGTTTTGTGTATTTTGTTTTCCTTAAACAAATAAACACAAAACCTTTGTGGAACTCAGGTGTTTGACTGAGTAGGAACCTCATCTTAGCCCTTCTCATCTCTCCCAGTCTAGCTACAAATATTTGAGTTTTGTTTGTATATTTTTTGTTTTCTTTTTTTCTTCTTCTTTGAAATGTTAAGATTCTGTAGCATCTTGTATCATGCTAGCAATACTGGTATTAAGATACTTCCTAGAAACCACACACATTGTCCAAGTCATTTTAGTTAATGCCATTTCCAAAAAACCCCAAGCAAGCTGCTTTGCAGTATTACTGGTATATATTGATTTGTACCAAGTTTTGGAGACTGGGAGATGATGATAGGTGGTGATAGTTGTTCATCATCATGTTTCGCGTAACGACAAGAGTTTAGGTCTTGTAATGGACAAATACACAAGTTGTAAGTTGCCATCAGCATTTTGCTCGTAGCATCTGAATGATTGGACTCTATGCTCTTGAGGGTCTCTTCCAACCAAAATGATTTTATGGTATAGAAAGTCAGCTGAGTGGTAGCTCTTTGTGTACATGGCAGTGTTTATTCTGAGTATCTTTATCCTTGGTTATTGTGCGGTAGATCTGTTTTTAATTAGGAAATTTGTCTTCCACGTGTTTTTTGGTGGTTTCTGCTCGCGCTCCTTCGGTCAGTCCTGACACCAGTCCCTATAACCTAATACATAATCTCTAAAAGCAGCAGCATGATTGTTTGTAGGACACGTCCCCTTTTCTAATATTGGATGAGTTATTTATGATAATTACCTGTTTTGTTGAATTTAATATTTCAATTATTTCCTGTTGCTTTGGGATGGTGTTTGAATAATTTACTTTTAAGCCTCAAAAGCAACTTACAAAAGTGTATTTAATGTAAAAGAAAGAAAACCATGGCTTGTATGTTTTAGATGCAATTGAAGTATCACATTGCATGTAGCTGCCGTTACGGGAAGATGTGCCATTTATACCTTATTTTGCCAAAGAAGCTTGCAATACTGTTTCTGATTTCTTTTCATTAAGTCTTTGAGATGATGGTAACTTGTGCTTTCTCTGAGCAGGATTGAACACTACCCATCGTGGCCTAAATGATGTTTCTCAGTGTCGGTATAGGCCTGGTTCTTGGGTCAATAGAAGATACAAAATAGATTCAGTGCAAACCTGTGAAGATTAATGCAAAAAATTAGTTTGTCAATATCTGCCGTATTAGAGGGAAAGCTATGGATGCCTTTTTTTTAAATTTGTTTTTTCTGTGGCACTTCAAGGCTGTGTTGTTTCCCATGGCACTCCAGCTGGAGTAATTTGTCTTGAAGGAGAATGATGCTCAGAATAGTATTCTCCAATACTTCCTTGTGTGGCAGCCACAAGTTAAATTAGATGATCCTCAGTTTTAATGGCATCACTCCTTTGTCCCTCTGATAAGCCAGCGATTCTGCTTTCCTCCACGCTGTCAGTCAGCTTGGATAAGCCTTTCCTTTTATATTTTGAGTGTAAACTAGTTAAATTTTATTTATAGCATTTACTCAAATACCAAGAAAATAGTATATATTAAGCTTCAATAACAAACTGTCCCTTTCATGACCAAAATAAAACCAAGGAAGGCTACTTAGAACAACAATGGAGCAAACTCTTGAATACCTTCTCATCTTAAAATAATAAAAAGGTAACAACAGCAAAAAAAGAAGAAACAAAAAACCTGGTGGGCTTGTACAATTTTTGAAAGATGATGCTTGACTTGTTTTGGATTGACAGGAAGGTGATTGCTGGGGGCAGGTTCCTCTTGAGCATGTTGCCTGTCACTGGGCATTTGTTTTCTCTTTGGGAAGCTCCAGTTGGAACCCCTCGCTTCACCTGGTCAGGAGACGTGTAGGGCTCTGTCTGTGAGCACCAGGGGTTAAATAAGAACTCGGGATGCGTATCCAAGAAATACCTTATTACTTAGTCCTTGTCATTGTTGCCAGCCCTGTTGAGCCAAGCTTGCCCACAGCCCAGCCTTGCAGGGGCTGGTTCCACTGGCAGCTCTTCCCAGATCTCAGGGCACCGAGCTTCTTCCACAGTCTCAGGTTTGTGTGTTTTGCAGACTTTCTGCGTCATGTGCTTGAGTATCAGGCTCAGGTAGCTGGTTTCTTCATTGCACTTGTTTGGCTGGGCTGCAGTAGCTGCCGCTCTCTCAGACCCCGTGTGGTGCCAACCAGCGTGTCCGAGACCCCGAAAAGAGCCAGTTGCACTGACTTGCTCTGAGTATTTCCCAGGTATCATCGCTCAGTTGTTGTGCACCCTAACATACGATATCACACATTAAAACAGAAGGCAATTGGTGTGTTTTGTGTGTTTGTTTTTTTAAATTTATTTATTTTACCCCTTGACTTCAGTTTTCTATGATTGGGCAGTGTTCTGGCAGAAAAAGAAAAGCGTAGTTAAATGTGTTAAATAGAAGAAGAAGTCTGATAGATAAAGACTATTTTGAGGTACTGGAAACACGGGGCTGTAGATGTTTAGGTAAAATTTTGCTCAAGGTGTATTTTGTAGCTCAATAATTCATGTCTTGAGATTTTAGTTTATAATGTGACATGTTGAAAAAACATTTTACTTGTTATTGATAGAAAAAGCCTTTTGAGGTTTTTTTTATATGGAAGGAGATGATACTTTAATTCTCTTCTTGAAACACTCAGGCTTTCTTGTAAGTAACAGACTATTTTAGTTATTTGCTCATGTTTTTTCCTTCTGCTTTCACTAGGAATTAAACGTCTTTTAGAATTTCCTTTTAGAATGCTGCTTCCAGAATTTCCTTTACCTTTCTTTCTCGTCACTGTCCCTTTGCTTATCTGCATTTGAAGTTATGAGCCTTTTAAAAATCTATTCTGTAGTTTTCAGTGTTGTAATATCAGTTTTATTCTTGTATCCTTGGGAGTGAAACAAACCCCCCAAAGGTAACTGAAATCTCTGGGGCAGCTCAGGATGTGAACCTATTGGACAAAAGCATCCTCAGGTCTGGCCTGTGTTGTCCTTTATTTCTTCTACAGGTTTGTTCTGTCTAGTTTTTCTCCCGTGAATTTGCATAGTGAAGTCCTCAGAGCAGGATCAGTTTAATTTTGCAAAGCGATGAAGCCCTCCCCGTATTTTACATGTAATGTAGTTTTAACAGATACAAATATATGTTTATCAGTAAAATAGCACTAAGCTGTAATACATGGGTGTGGACTAGATAACGTGTCTCATTTCTTTGGCAACCTTCAAAGAGCAACTGCTATACGCTTATTACAAGCTTTTGTATTTCTTTGATTTAATGTTAAAAGCAGCTCTTGCTTTCCTGTTTCCAGCTGTTGGAGATGCTGTGATTTGGCTGGGCGGGCAGTTCGGGGAGTGCTTGGCTCGCTGCCTGGCGTTCAGCAGCTTGTCATGGGCAGATGTTGTGCTGTCTCCTTCCGAGGGCTTGAAAGCTGCTCAAGTGAATTCTTCAGACAGCACTTAGAGATCCACATGCAGGCTTTTGAAGGGTAATGATTTAAACTGTAAGGCTGAAAATTTAAAAGCTCAAACGGCGTATTTGACAGGCGGTTCCGTGAGAACACACCAAAAAAATCAGCGTCTGCCTTTGCTAGTTTAAAAATGTACTTGGAAAAAAATAAAGACAAATCCTAAAAAACTCTGGCAATTATGTAAGATTATGAAACAGGAGAATATGTAACTTCTCAGGGAGAGGAGCGTGTTGCTCTATTTTGCAATGTGTCCATAAGCTGTAACTTTGAGTATTCACATTTTGAACGTGCAAGCGATTGGCATAGATTCACTATGCCCAGTTCACAGAATTCCAGGCTCATGTATATAATTGAAAAAGTAAAATGATTTGCACGTCCATAACTAACAGGAGAAATCTGGAATATAAATCAGTCATAAAAGCTGTCAGTGTTTCATGTAACTATAACTTTGAAAATGCAAACATAGACTATATTTGTTTAAAAATTGCTTGAGTCTACTCTAGTGTTCTATACTACACTGGCATAAGGATAACTTCAAACCAGTAGTAAGAACTCATTGTTACTGGGCCAAAAGGAATTACAAATAGGACCAAATGTTTTTGGTTTTTCCTTTTTTAAAATTTTATGTCCTAAACTTTCTCAAGACAATAAGTTGAACACAGGTGTGCTTGATACTCAGGTTTTTTTAACCTTTTGTATTCTAGAGAAATTGCTGCAAGAGAGAAGAAATAAGATGTATAAGGAGGAATTTGAAACAATTGGTGGCTTGAAGAATGGAAAATTTCACTGAGGCAATTTTGGTGCTGAGTTGTTTAGAAATATTTTCTTGTTCCAGCTCTCTCATCCTTCTACTTTACTTTAATGGTGTGTACCAGGATGGTACATTTGTTTTATTTTGGGGTGTTTGTAGTTATGTGTCAGCCACAAAAAGAAGGCTCTTGTCAAGCTGTAGATTGAAAGGACCAGACGGTTTAAGCTAGTGTAAGTGCAGAGGCTCCAAGGGAACAGAAAATACTTTCATTACAAGTTACAGCTTGGTTTTGGTTTTCTTCCCTCAGTATGCTACTTGAATACATTTTATTTTCTGTACTTGTCCTTTTCTCTTATTCTTTTTTTCCATGGTAGGAGGTACAGGGATTTTGTGTAAATGCGCTGTATGTTCTTTAGTGTCCGCTGAAGGCCGCAGGAAAAGAAGACAGAAATGATCCAGACCATCCTTTATTTAGCTTTTTGCGAGTGAATAGACATGAAGGATGATCCGCAAGTTGAACTGAACTGAGTAATGTGAATTTGTGTTGTGTGTGGTCCCTTTGGGGGATTTAAAGGTGTTTGGGTTTTTAGAAATGCTTTTATCCTCACAGCAGTTTTGTTAGTGGTCTCCTACTGCCACTATTGCCCACGAAGAACTGATTTATAAAACAGCACAATATTTTAGTTTGTCTCTTGGCAAGTTTTAGCACAGTGCATTGAATTACAAGGTTAAACTTGGTGTCTTTACTAAGGGGAGATCCAGAAGTTCTGCGACAACTTAGGCAGCACCACATTGTACAGTAGCCTGCAAACAAAACGAGCTGCTAATCACACATTTGCACTGAACTAGCCTCTTTTTATATGGTCGTGGTCTGTTTCCCTTGTGTTTGTTTTATTAAACCTAAGACGTAGGTCAGTATTTTCAAATGCTGAATATTTGATGGCTTCGGGCTGAGATGCAGATATTTTTGTCATTTAAATCTGGTAAAACTGCTGTTGATGCATGAGGTGAAAGAAAATCCTACTTTCTATCACGTAACTATTATTTTCTAATTTCTGTGATAACACAGACTACATTTATTTGGGTGACGTGTTCCTTGTAGATATGCCTGTGTACTTGTAGATATACCCATGGGTCTATACATGGAGCTGAGGAGGGAGATGTGACACTTTTTTTCTTTTGTTTTTAATAACATGCACATGATGTGCTTGTGGGGTCACAGGATACGTGGGGTGTGTGGAGGGGAGTTTGGTGCTGCCTCTGCACCAGAGCTGGGCAAAACAGGACGGGGGACTCGGCCTCCTATGGTGTCAATATGACAAAATGTTCAATAAATCTACCTCGTTTCACTTCTTAACATGTTTATTTTCTCTATAGTACTTTATGCAATTGACAGAGCTTTTGTCTTTCCATAGACAAATTCAGATCTGGGGCTACACTATTGGTTGTGCAAAGATTTGTCTCTTCTATACAACCTGTAACCTTTACAGGACTTTTGGCACAGCTGGGATAGGGACCTGTTGCTATAGGCTGAAATGTGTCTTTCTCTCTTCCAATTTTTTAAAGAGGAACAAAATTTGAACCAGCTCTTTCAATTTATACGTAAGAAGAAAGTTACAAATCTGAGTTAACCAGTTTGGGTCATCTTCTGCTCATTCCTTGATTTCCCCTAAGAAATCCCTTTCTCTTACATCTTTCTGCCTTCAAACTTGTACAATCCAAACGATGTTGGCGCACAATGAGATGTATTAATGCAGCAGTACGTTTTCCTTTCCAAACGTAATCCGTGTAGAATAATGAAAAGCCCGGGCTGATCTCATTTGTGATATATGGGATGTTAAAAGAGATGGTTTCTTCTTCTGGCTTTGATGAAAATTTGGCTGTCAAAGATACTGGCTGTCCGTGTGTTAGCAGATGGATTTCCTTGGCTCTAAATGTCACCAAGTTTTATTATGGTGGTGGCTGAAGGAAGAAATTGTGGAGAAAAGGTTGTCATTAGCTAAGCAGAATTTAACAATGAAAAGGCATTCTGACAAAGTTTATTTAGAAAGATGTCCCATCATCTTACAGTTTGTCATCTTTAAGGTTTCACAATTCTGTCGAAGAAAACAAAAGGTACAGAGATGCATTTAAAAATAAGTAAAAGCCCCCCCTTGTACTTCATCTTTAATGTCTATTATAATGAAACTTGCCTAAAATTGGTTAGTTTTTGTAGCAGGTAATTGATAGCTTTCATTAAAGAATTCTCTTCCAAATCTACTTCAATTAAAAATCCTGGGAATTAAGTATATGCCAACTGATTGCAAAATTGTTAATGTAATTATTGTGTTTTAACTTGAATATTGGCAATAAACTTTATGGTTTGCTTTAAATTTGAATCTGTCCCACGTTTGTAGTAAAATGTTCATTAATTCTGATCTCAGATGGTGCATAAAGTCTCATAAGTTTTGGGTTTAGTTTTTTATATTAACTTAAAAAATAATCACAATAAGGTCACTCTTTAAAAATATATGCAGAACTCTGAATCTGAACGTTACAGATGGTTGAGTGTCCGCATTCTTCCTATCATGAAGCAAGAATTAATACGTGGCTTTAGAACTGAATATAACACGTATAACGTGTAACATCACTGAACAAGCCCTCAGGGACAGTAACTGTGCACAGTTTTGAGAGCAACCTGTGTTTCATCAAGAAAGACCGCATGTGTGCATCAGGCTCTGTTGGGTATGTACCTTGTGTGCCTCTTCCAGCCAAGAAGTGCCTGTATGAACTTTTTGAGCATTTTGAGTGCAGCACCGATGAGCACTTAAATCAGCAACCAGATTGATACACACCTGGGGTACCCTTGTCCCCCAGAAGAGGAACAGTAACATTAAAAAACGAACAAAAACCCAAACTCAAGCTTCATAACTTTAGAAGGCAAGGGTACGCTAGTATAAAACCCAAAATATAATCCCAAAGTTGCCTGAAGTGACTTGCACGAAAGTGGTAGGACTGGAAGGAATAAATGATGAAAACTTTACGAAGGAGTATCTTGCGTTCCTCTTGTTGCTTTTTGCCTGGTAATGCAAAGTATCCTGAGATGAATTTGCTTTATTTTGTGTTGGTTTTTGTTTTTAAACTAAACAAACATCAACTCCCCAAACAAAACAGAACGCACGCATCACAAATCACACGTCCCTCCTGCGAGCCTGCTTTTTCTGTCCAGCCTTTCTGCCATTCCTTGTCCTCTGGTCTGTGTTAGGAAGAGGGTGAAGTGACTTCAGAAACTGTCACTGACTTTTAGCTGAGTAAGTTATATACAATTAACAGGTTAGAAAATATCTGAAAATGCCTCAGAGCCGTCTGGTAACCCCTTTTAAAGGTCCTCATGCCACCCCTCCTGTTTTTCAGGATAGTGATGGAAAGTACTTTTGTAGTCAGCATTCTGGGACTGAAGAAACAAATCTCATGCTGGCACTCGGAACCTCAGAGCCGTCTGGTAATAACTCCATACTGGGTCTGGCAGGAATAGAGTGAAAAGTTCACTTTGTGTGTAGCAGCCCATGTGGTGCTGTGATTTGTGTTGGTGGCTGAAATAGTGCTGGTGGCACAGCAAAGAGGGAGAGCGAGGGGGGATGTTTGTGGTTTGCGGCATTTGTGTCACAGGTGAGCGTTGCCTGTGCTGAGTCCCGGCTAGACATCTGCCTGCTGGGGGGAACAGTGAATAATTCCTCTTTGCTTGTCATCTTAAACTGTCAGTATTTCGATCCGTGAGTCTTTTTGCCTTCCCTTTGTTGTTCACCCCATTCCCTGGGAGATGGTGGATGTTTGGCTGCTGGTTGGGGCCACCCCACCACCAATGCTTTCATGAGCAAGCTGGTGGTGTTGAAGGTGCCAGATGGGCTTTTAAACTGAGTTCAGGACCTCTCTGAAAAAAAGTGAGGCTGTATGGTTTTTTTAGAGCTATTGTGAAAACGGGCTGCTGATGCTAGTGATGTATCTTGTTGCTTTTTAGAACAGATTTGTGTAATGAGCTAGTGCCACTCTGTCAGACTGTTCTTGCGCTCAGCTGGATGGGTAAACTATCGGAGAAACTATGATTTGGAAATTTGTGTATTTGTAATATTGTGTCTGCGTGACCTATATTTACAGAGTGAGAGTTACAGAATGGAAGAATTCTATATTAACTTGTCAGTGGAGGATATTGTTAATTAGATTATCTCTCATGAGCAAATTGATATAATCTGACTGAAACATTTTCTGCGTGGGTAAGCAGATGCATTAAACTATAAACAGGAATGGATCATGGCTTCTACTTTAAAATGGGAAAAATTAAAAGTTAAAGTTGGTGAGCAGGTTCAACATTAAATAGAATTACCAGGCCATCAGATAAATGTGTAATGCAGGATGCAGATCATCTTCACTCATTATCTTAGCGCCTCCTGAGATAAACAGGATTCTCAATGCATTTTAGTGCTCTGTTCAAGTTCCCTTTAAAATGAGCCAGATGTGTCTTCAACAGTTTTTACTTGAGGGAGTTAGGGTACCGTATTGCTACATATCAGCATAATTAGAGATGTACATCAGTGAAGTTAAAATTGCATATTTACAAGACGTGAATGTAGTTCTGTAGTTGTGAAGCCCAGGAATTAAACAGCTGAATTAGTCTGGCAGAAGCAGAGTCAAGAGAGCTTACTGAAAGCCAGAAAAGGAAGTCTGAATTACGTTTTCTTTATTACTTTAGTTTTACACAGTCTGTTACTGATCAGCAAACAGGGCAGGTACAAAGGCTCTGATTAGCCAGGAGAGAGGCTGAGAGTTACAGTGAACAAATCCGCTCATCAGCTGAGTCCATAATAGCCAAATGATACCACAAACATTTTTCTTGTGTTTCTCCTGTTTACAGTCAATACTTTTTACGTATTGATGTAAAAAATCACTTTGCAATCTGCAATCTGTCATGTTTATTAATGCTGTAATTATTATTTTAAAGGTGTATGTAATGAGAGCACTCTAGGATGCTAGAATGTTAATAGCCAGTCCTGACAAAATATCCACTATCAAACGTAATGATCAAAATACTATATATGTTTTATGAACATGAATAATAAACTGGTATTTTTTTAGTGGCAATTAACTCATGAAGCCAAGAAAAAAATGTTATTAGATGCTACAGTCACAGGTAATAATTTAGGGTAGTCCTAAATGAGTCTTGTGACACTTTTATTCAGATTTGGACTGTTTTGCCCATCCTAATAGGACACAGAATTTAAATGTTTGCTGCGAATTAGGAAGATTGTCC